>PVKS010000023.1:58014-356147 GCA_004027875.1 Aplodontia rufa
ACACACACACACATATGCACACATACTTGCATACACATGTGCTTGTACTTGAACACACATGGTTTGTTCCTTTAGAATCCAATACTTCAATACTCATGCACACAAAACCCTCATTTTGGCTGATTTTATTAAAAATGTGTGAAACAGAAATCATATTTTAAAATCCATAGTCAATGAAAAGTAGGAAGAGAAAATATCAGATAGGTATTAAGATGAGTGATTTGGAGTTTGTATTACCTATGCTTCATTTCATTTCTCCAAGAGTGCTCAGTCAAGCTTAGCAACTGTATAATTTACCAAATACAGCAGATAATAGATCAAGATAAACTTTTGGAAAGTTATCTAAGTATTTAAAATAAGCAGAGTTTTAACCTACAGGGCAATTGTCCCCAAGGGATTCACTGTACTCTTAGGTGTCCAAAGTTAGTGATGAAGGACCCTTGGGCTATTTTCTAACTTTAGAAGCATAAGATACATAAGTTGAATAGGTGAAGAAGATCACCTAGATATTTTGCTTTTGCCTGGAGTTATATCAAGCCAGTTTAATAGTCTTGGTTCTCAGGAATTCGCTTATATCTTCAATTACTATGAAATGGGAAATATTTTTAGTTTAGTTCCCAAAGGACACTGTCCTCATAGCAAAGAGTTGTTTTTAATTTATAGCTAACAGTCAATAGTAATTGTTTAATAAGCATAGGACTGCAAATTAATTTGGTTATTAATTTGGTAGAAAAGTTATCTCTAAACAGAGGAATCATGAGGTGAAAAATATGAGTGAATTCTCTGTTGCTGATAAGACAATGAGCCCTGTATCTTCTAGATACTAAAATATCCACCCAATATTACTTGAAATGTGACTAAATGCAAATAAAACATAAGGTTAAATGGCATTCTACAACTATCTTAAAGGATGACATTCTTTCTATATCCACAAACCAATGACTTAATGTCTACTGATTGACTCTAAATCCCAACTTGGATATCAGTAGAAAATAAAGAAAAACAGTTCTTATTGTAGACATGATTTTATAAATCATGCTTGATATATTGTTGTTGTAGAACTGGAGGGAGAAGACTCCCTGCATTATTATTGTGCACTGATCATGGACTATGTTTGATATATCTCCCCAAATTATTGCTAGTGACACAGAATTGTAGC
Source organism: Aplodontia rufa (assembly GCA_004027875.1). Taxonomy (NCBI): domain Eukaryota; kingdom Metazoa; phylum Chordata; class Mammalia; order Rodentia; family Aplodontiidae; genus Aplodontia; species Aplodontia rufa. The sequence goes on from PVKS010000023.1 coordinate 59,174, forward strand.
ACTCCTACTATACACATGGTGACTTGACAGCTGAACAATATTTTAGATGTGAGATTATGTTTCTTTACCTACAAGAACAACAATTTATTAACATAATTCCTTATATTTTAAAATATCTATTTCTAAGACATTCATAATGCTTCTGAGGTAATATTTCATACTACCCCTGCAAAAGAGGTCACACATTAGTGTCCTCATTTAACTCTAAGGAGTGTCTGATGGAGTTGAGCATAGAACAAGATTGCTATTGCCAATTCTAAACCAGTTCTAGTACAGCATTCATAAACTTCGGACATTTAAACTACTGAAAAACATCACACCTGTTTATTTATTTTACTGATTTTAACTAATGTATTAATTTAAGTTGTGTGTATTGCAAGTATTACATCACACACTAATAAAAAATTAAAATCAATAGCCAATAAATATTACTGTGAAATCGAAAGTTACTTTACTGAACTCATAAATTTTAATTCTAAGATGATTTACAATATAGATAGAATATATTTTTCTCAAGTAAATTGTATATGCAAAAAAAGTTCAATCAAAACATTCCTTCTGATATCCAACAGGATTATTAAAATTTTAATTATTTAAATGCACTTTTGTATTTATCTATATTAACTAAGAGACTCCAACAACTTTCAGCAACATAGTATGTACCAATAAATTTTGAAACCATTACATACATTACTAAGCAATTACTCCTGTGGATACATTTCAAAAGACTGCATAATTATTTATTTTTCTCTTAAATATATGATAATATATTCTTTGATTTATAATTTTATGTGCAAATTTTCAAGATATACAAATAAATCATTAAAATACAGAAGTAACTCACTGAAATATCCTTGAAAGACCTTAACCATCTTTACAAAAATCTGTGTGAACGTATTTGTATGATCAGATATAAACTTTTCTTATAAACAAATCAGTTCATTCAATATGTAACATTAACTCTAATAGAACATGGATAAATATAATTAGATACTCTTAAGAGCATAATCCCCCAATAATCCTTCTTTGTAGTTTTTTTTCAAATTATTAAAGCAGTTGAAAGATCACATATTATAATGGATTACTTTCAAGTTCTGAAGCTTATCTCTGGTATTAAGACTTTAAATATTATTAGAAAGTAAAACTAAATGAAAATCATTCTTGATCTGGGAAGGCTAGTTATCAAATAGATAAGATAGAGTTTTACTGTGAAGGACAATTGTTTTTAAGGCCAGCTAGAATCCTGTAACTTGATTAGCTGCTAAAGTATAGCATATTTATAAGTAAATATGAATGCTGAAGAAAAGAAAATATTTGCAAATATTACTATATTTGTGAATTGTTTCAAACTGATTTATATGAATCACTAATCACATCAATGGAAATAAATTTAATTTGAGCAAGAGGAAATTCAGTTCCAGAGGTAATGGCATAGACTCCTTTTACCCTAGTTCTTCCCCTAAGTGCAAGTAAAAACCCTAGACATAATACATCAAACAACATAAGAGTATGAAGGTAGAAAGAAGTCAGATCCTGCGATTTGAGGAACGTCACAGCAGTGAATTCCTGGATTATTATTTCAATGCTCATACATCCAGGTATAGGAGATTGGAGAAGCTAACAACCCAGAAATACCAATTACACAGACATAAAAAAGCCCCAAACATGACGGCTCTCTCAAGCCAAAGAATTAGGTAAAAAGTAGTCTGGAAGAGACTCTTTCCTCAGCCCTATGGAAAAACTAAAACGTTTTTACTACCTCGCCACTACTTCTGTTTCCTCTTTTACATATTTCTGAGCAGTTCATATGAGAAATGCACCAAATTTGAGTGTCAGAAGGTTTGGAAAGTGAGCTATGTGTGGAAAACTATCAGATTTTCAGATGACCCTCTGGGTACCACACAAAGATCAGAACAGAAATGCAAATGCTTTGAAAACTAAATTACGTTGTTACCGCAAAAGTAGGCCAGAACCTGTATGCTAATCCTAAATAAGTATAATAAAGATTATTTATATAGGAGTCTATAATCTAATAACATAATACCAAAAATGTACAGCACATATCTGAAAATCACTTATCATATAAACAATCAGGACAATTACAACTGGAATAAAAAAATGAGTATTAGACACCAATCCCAAAGTGGATCAGCTATCAAAATTATGTAACAAGGCTTTCAGTGCAACCATCTAAAAACATTTTAATAAGCAATTTCAAACACTTATAAAATAAGGGGGAAAATAGAAGATTTCAAAAACTAAAAAGCAGAAATTAAGAAAAAAAGAATTAAGTGGAAATTATACAGTGGAAAAACACAAAACAACATAAAAGACTCACTTGGTATTCTCAGGGGCAAAATAAAGATAACAGATTAGAGAATCAATACATTTGAAGACTAATCAACAAAAATCACCCAATTATAAGAGCAGCTAGAATATACACTGGAAATAAAAATTTATCAGCACTTCAGAGATACGTAGACAATGAAAAAATCTAAATTGTATGTCACTGGAGTTCCAGAAAGAGAGGAGTAAAAGTGTCAACTACAAAAATAATTCAATGAAGCAATAGTTAAAAATTTCTGAAATTTGTGAAGAAAAATAAACCTATATATTAAGAAGATTAATAAATCTCAAAATGAATAAACGCTTAGAAATCCTCACTGTATTCATCTCACTGTTTTCGTCACTGTGACCAAAATACCTGACCAGAAGTCCTAGAGGAGGAAAGTTTACTTGGAACTCAGTTTCAGAGGTTCAGTCAATGTTGGACCAGCTCCATTTCTCCGGGCTCAAGGTAAGATGGAACATCATGGCAGAAGACCATGCTTGAGGAAAGCTGACCACCTCATGTAGCCAAAAAGTAGAGTGAAAGAAGAGCCAGAGGGAGAAAATATAATCCCTAAGGGAACACCTATGGTGACTTATATCCTTCAATCATGGCACATCTGCCTATAGTTATCAAATAGTACAGTAGTGTTTTAAATTAATAATCCATCAAATGGGGACTGGAACAGTGGCTCAGCAGTTACAGTGCTTGCCTGACATGCACAAGAATGCACAAGAATGGGGCTTTGAACCCCAGCACCACGTACACAACAAAGTGTTGGAACAATAAAAGTTACATGAAAAAATAAATAAAATTGATTCTCTCTTTGTCTCTCTCCCATTCTCTCTCTCTTAAAAAAATAATCCATCAAATAGATTAACCCATGAATGTTACATCTCATATAATGTAATCATTTCACCTCTTGCATAAACATAAGAACTTTTGTGGGACAACCCATATCCAAACCGTAACATTCTGTCACTGGCATCCAAAAGTTTGTTAATCTCACAATGCAAAATGCATTTAGTCCATCTCCAACAGTCCCCATAGTCTCCAGCATTGCCAAAAGTCTAAGCTCAAAGTCCTTTCTGAAACTCAAGGAAAACCTTGGCAGTGACAATCTGTAAAAAATCAGAAAGTATGCTGCATGTTTCCAATATGCAATGGCACAGAGTAAGCATTTCTTTTCCACAAAGGAGAAAGAAAGGGGTTAGAAAGAAAGGATGGGACCAAAACCAGAACAAAACCCAGCTGTGAAACAAGTCCTGTAAGTATGTGTCCAGCATCCGAGGCACATGGTGATGATAGTAATGTTCAAAGGGCTTGTGAAGCCTCACACCTGTATCTTTACCATTTGCAGCCCACATCTTGGCTTCCTGCTTAGGTTGGGTCTGTCCACAGCCAGTCACTTTTCTTAACAAACATTCAAAGTTACTGGAATCACTTAATCTTGTGTGTTCCTTGTGCAACTGCTGTTTCCTTCTCACATCTTCATGCATTGCCTTTCATGAACTTCCCACAGGAATTCTGACACTGCTACATGTTTCCAGACCTCCCAGGCCTTCTTCTCAAATCCATGATCCATTAACTTCAGAATCCTGAATTCCTACTGAACTAGCATCATGTGGAGAGCGGGGGGTCTGCTGCCAGCTTGAGCAGTAGCTGGGCCTTTTTAGACCATGGTTTCAGCAGCCTTTTAGTACCTGGGAGGTTGAACATGGTGAAACTAACCACAGAGAAACAATTTCCTAGGCACCCCTGTGTGAGCAGAGTGCTCCCATGGTCTCTTCTTAAAGGAGTTTTTACCGTTACATCTTTAAATCTTCAATGAGTGTAGCCTTGATGATTCCTGAGATGCCCAAATGGGTGTGAACTTGCTAATCCCTGTGATCCTCAGGAGGCATCTTTACTAGCGTCTCTATGCAAAGTACTTAGCTTCTCTTTAGTGGTTGTAATCTCTTCAAAAACCACATCTTCCTTGGCCACAATTTTATTTGTGCTTTTGCTCGACAAACTGCAAGTTTTTCAAATCCTTTCTCTCTGTTTTTTGCTCCTGATTCTCACAGTAAACCTGGAATGCCAGGAATATTCATGCCACTTACTGAATGTTGTGCTGCTTTGAAATTTTATTTTTTGCATGAAAATTAGTTATCATCTTTAAATTCAGCCTATTAGAAAGTCTCATTATTTGGGCAAAATGTAGATAAGTTCATTACCAAAATGTAACATGAATGTCCTCTAGTCCAATTTCCTATAGAGTCCGTGTTCACCCGTAAAACCTCATAAGCACATTCTTTATTGTCCACATTCCCATCAGCACTCTGGTTTTCCAAACTCCCACCAAAATCACCCTTTAAACTCTACTTACAATGCTCTAACTCTTCTTCAGTCTGTATCTCAAAACTTGCAAAGTCAGTCCTCCCACAAGCTGTATCCAAAGGCTTCTGAACCACCTGGTCATAGCACTCCCGCTTCTAATTTCTATGTTTATCTGATTTTCATTACTGTGATCAAAACATCTGGTAAAAACAACTTATAGGAGGTAAAGTTTATTTTGTATCATGGTTTCAGAGATTCAATCCATGGTTGGCTAACCCCATTGCTCTGGCCTGAGGGCATGGCAGAAGGACATGATGGAGAAACACTGATCCACTCATGGTAGCTAGGAACCAGAAAGAGAGATGAAAGGGCTGCAGGAAACATGAACACTTACTTCAAATACCCCCATTTGCTAGCTACTCTGCCATGGTCCACTTGCCTACAGTTCCCATCCAGTTTGTTAATTCAAACTAAAATGGACCAATTAGGGTAAAATTCTCATAATCATTTTACATTTGTGTGTTTCTGCATTAACAAAGGATCATTAGGGAGATACCTCATATCAAAACCATAACAGTCAGTAGCTCTTTCAAATTATTAATCAAATGGATTAATTCACTAATTAGGTAATGGCTCTCACAGTTTAATCCTCTATTAACAATGGAGATTTGGGAAACACATCCTATCAAGTCCATAACACCCACCAGGAAACATCCTAATCAAACTTTGAGACCTAAAGACAAAGGAACAATCTTGAAAACAACTAGAACAACAGGACACATTGCCTAGAAGGGAACAATGGATCACACAAGTGTGATCTCATCTGAAGCCATGGAGGTTAGAATAAATTGGCAAATCTCTTTTCAAGTGATTTGAAAGAAAAGAACTTTGACTAAGATCAAATAAGTTTCTGCATACCTTACAAATAAAGGGGAAATAAGACATTTTCAGATAATGGAAAACTAAGATAATTTATGGGCAGATGACCAACTGTTAATGAAAGATAAATAGAAGGTCACTAATAAGAAAGAAAATGATAACAGAAGGAAGAAAGACATGAAGCAAGAACAAAACATGAGTAAAAATAGGGATAAATATACGAGACAAGTTTCAGCTGGATGTGACTGCACACTTAAAATCCCACACTTTCTGGAGGTAGAGACAGGAAGATTGCAAGTTCAAAGCCAGGCAATTTAATGAGACCCTTAGCAACTTAGCAACACTATCTCAAAATAAAAGACAAAAAGGACTGGGGAATGTGACTTGGTGGCAAAGCACTCCTGGGTTCAATTCCCAGTATAAACGAATAAATAAATCCAGTTTCATCTTTAGTTTTTAAAATTAAGAACCATAACTGGACTTCCCAACAGACTACCTTGTATTGAAATGTGAATGCTGAACCTTTGAAATGTGGCTACTTTGAATAGAAATGTACTCTAAGTTTAAAATATACACTCCTTATCAAAGACTTTGTACAAAAAATGTAAAGTACTTCATTAACAACTTTGTTGATTATATTTTGAGATGGCAATATGTTGAATGTCATATTAAATAAAATATGAATTATGAATAAAACTTCACTTCATCCATTTTTTAAAATGTCATATGTGGTCTCCATTTGCAGTTTGCATTACATGTCTATTGGGCAGTGCTAACCTAGAGGATGTAAGATTCAGTTTTTTAACAAAAATTTATTAGAAGATCACCCTCATTAGGAAAAACTGTAAAACTCTTTGGATCAAGTAAAACGCAGAGTTTTATTAAAATATATTGTATGTTTAAAAAGCTGTTGAGACAAAATTTTAGGAGTATGGATTTAGTAGGATACGCTAGGATCATTACGGAGATACCTCATATCAAAACCAGGAGAAGGTTCACAAGGCAGAAAACTCATCCTGTGTTACATGTTTTATTCAGGAGAAAATGCTCCTGGCTAAATATAGACCAAAGGTTGTTTGTTTAATCTTTTGGTAAACATTTAGTATTAAAAATGTTAAGAAATATCTGAAAGAATAGGACTTCAACCTACAGCTTGAAATCACTGGAGGAAAAAGGGAGTGAAAATACAGAAAGTTGTCTCAAGCTAAAAGAAACAAAAGAGAAATAGACAAATAGTAAAAGAAAGGGCCGGGACAACAAACAAATTATAAAATGATGTGTTAAGTATAAATATGTAAGTAATGAAAAAATAAATACACCTTTTAAAAGAGCATGTCAGATAGGGAAACAGAGCAATAGTCATGCAAAAACAGTTATCTTTCACTTAAATAAACACAGATAAATAAATCAATGATTCTTTTTTTTTTTTAAGAGAGAGGGATAATTAGAAAGAGAGAGAAAGAGAGAAACAATTTTATTCAGTTCTTTGTGTGGCTTTCATTGCTCTGAGACCTCTCTGTGTATGTGGTGCTGGGGATGAACTCGCGTACCCACGCATGCCGGGCTAGCACATTAGATAAAATTAATTTAATTGAGTTTATTTGAATAAATTTTTTTTTTCATGAATCAGTCACAGAACCAGAACATGATCAAAAAACTCTCTGCCTGCTATATGGACAAAGCAATATTTGTGGACAGAAAAAAAATGATAGCCTATTTGTTTAGCACTCAGCTTTCCTATTTGAGTCAACTAACCACCTACTGTTGACTAAAGCTCTGCTACTGTGACTGCTGAAAACTCAGATGTTTATTACATTAAATATACTTATAAGTTAGCTTTTATTTAGCATGAATAACTCCATATTGTTTCGGCCTTTCGGACCCAATATAGGAACCTAGTCTAAGTCAGTCTCCTATAAATTTTAGTTAGTAATACTAATAATGATGAGAATATAAAGTGTAGCACCCCTTTACAAAGGAAATTTGTTAAAATGTGGTCATGATAATGTGATGCGTATACTAAAAAAATCACAATCTATATGAATGCCCAACCGTAGAATATGACTAAATAATCAATAGTAATCTACATTATTAAAATCATGTTTTCAGAAAAATGTAAGAAGCAAAGTCCTTAAAATTTGATAATTGAATAAAATGTGTTATATAATTGAATTACTAAATTATTAAGAAAACTACATATCAACATAGCACTGTTTGTTTTTTTTTTAAAGCTGGAGTAATAAAATTTCACAAAATAAATATTTTATTTTCATTTCTGTTGAGGATCAACAAAAAATACCATTATGAAATGATGGATAAAACCATCACGTAGAATTCATAAAAGAAGGTTATGGAAAACCCTTGTTTTCACCTTTCTCATCAGCATCAAAAAAGGAAGTAGAGGACCAGAATAGTTTTTTAACTGGAGTCTTTGTTGTGTTGGTGAGCAAGAGTTCCACCATTCTCCCCAAAAAAGGAGAATGAATGAACTTCTCCGCTTTCCTCAACTAAAGAGAGAAGACAATAAGAAAACTACTCCGGCAATTTCATTTGTGTTATCTAAAGTTGGCGCACGAGGGGGACCAGTGTCAGAATGAGCTTGATGAGTCTGAAGATGAGTAGCTTCAGGACAAGTCAGTCTGCTGCTGGGATTAGTCTCTCAGGATTATCCAGATGAAAGACAGAGGAGTGCTTCCAGGTGAGCAGATGTGAGTCTCGAGTGAAAGAGCCTGGTGAGTTTGCACTGCATCTTGCCCAGGACTTCGAATCAGAGGGGCAAAGGAATGCCAGCAGTAAGTGTCTAGGTACTGGCAGAACACCACACAGAAACAGGTGAAGGAAGATTGCGAGAGAATGAGGCCACCACTTACCCAAGGGAATGGCAGGTAGAGGATCCCGTTGGGCAGATCACAAACCAAAGGACCCCTGAGAAATCCTATGAGAGACAAATTAGCTTTCATACCCAACTTCTCAAAGAGCATATCCCAGCTCTGAACAGTGTCAGTCAAATATCTAACTCCTTTCCTCCTCCCCTCTACCACTCCCCCTAGAGGTCTGAGACCGTGATTGACAAGCTGACAAAGATCAAAGTCAGAGAAAAAGCAGAGAACACCCCTCTTTCCTACTGTATTTGACTATTGTACAACAGACACAGCTTAGAAATGGAATGTATATTACATTTTGAGGTTAAAATATTGAATATTACAGAAGAATGAAAATATTAATAAGAAGATTTTCTTATGTGAAAATGACTAGATAAGCCTGGGGACTTGCCCTAAATTTCTTCCAGGGAAATAAGTAGGACTAGAGAAAGAATTAGTCAGCAGAATAAATGGAAAGAGACAGGAGGAAACAAGAATAAATAGACATTGTGATTATATCCCACAAGCTATGCTTCCTCATATGACAACTACATTGGAAACAAAGAGGAAAAAATTGAAGGAAATCTAACCTTATGTAGCAGAGACATTTGAGGGGGTGGTAATAGGATTATTAGTAAATTCTATTTTTCTTTTCTCTCTTTTAGATTTTTATAAAAGCAATGAGGTTTTTTAGTCATTTAACAAAATGGAATTTGCAGATTGCAAAATTATTTGGGGCTCTCCAGCATAATGAAACATCTCATTTTAGTTAAGCATACAAAATCCTCTGGGAAAGATGGAATGGTTCTTATTTAAAACTCACTTCTAGAAAAACAACAAGTTGTATATTCAAATAATAGCTTTTCCTTAACACTCCAATATAATACATTAAAGATCATTTTCACTGTTATATTTTTGAAAGATAATAAGTTGCATTTAACCATGAATGGATCATTTATAGTATTTTAATAGGGTATATAGTTGAGCTGGGCACAGGAGAGGTTACCAACACGTATGTAGAACTAGTGCTTCTTAAGTCTTCATTCATGTTTTCTAACTGCACTTAAAAATTTTATCTACATATGCACATACACACCATATTTTACACATTCCCTACCTCTTTTAATGCATAAAATTATCACATACTTTTCTAAATTTACTATAGAAATATGTATCATTTATAACAGCATCTGTTGTCTTTCAGAGAAAATTTTTTAATAAATTGTCCTATAAGAAATTCTTAAAATTATTTTGTAGTTCTTATATATATATATGAGTGCATGCAGCACTAGGTAGTCAGAATGGTTTAATTAAAGACTTTAGCTGTAATTTTTCTCCTTTGTAAAAATGCCCAATCTCCTTCAAAGGAGAGTGTTGGGATTCAATTAATCACTTGATTCTTTGAGGATTTAAAATGCTAGATCAGTTTGAAGATTTTTCTCTTCCAGTTTCTCCTCTCATCAGAAATACTGAGGAAGAAATTAAATGCTACTTTGCCCTCATAGATAAAGAAAAATCTTTTTAAATGTAAATAAATATTAAGGGAGATAATCTGAAATGTTGGTGACAATAAGCATGTGATTTTGGTGATGATAGGTGTGAAATCAAATGTCATAAAAAAAAGGAACAGAGAAATTAACTTCTTTCTGCTACTTTCATGAATCAGATGGAATCTGATAATTAAAACAGAAATATTGTAACTGAAGTAGCAAAAAAACATAAGACATATAAGCTGATCTGTCTTTAGTGAAATAATAAAAAGACAGATGTGTGTGAGTGTGTATGTGTGTGTGTTTGCGCGCGTGTGCATATGCCCATACATGGGGAAGAGGAGACCTAGAGTGTAGTAGGAAGTACTGCAAAATGGGTCCAATAATCTTGTCCCTTGTTGCATTCAGCCTGTGTATTATTACGTGGTCCTCTCGAATGTGGGAGGTCCTGTGAGTTTAAGGTTACATAAGACATTGCCATGGCAGGGTGAAGAGATCGATTCTCTCATTGACTTTAAAGAAGTAAGTTGTCACATTGTGAGAAATCCAAGTGGCTAGGACTAGAGGGCAGACTAGGATTGAGAGTGACCCCAGAGATGTCTTCATTTCGGCAAGGTCTAGGGAAGTGTGCTTTCTTGTTGTTTTCCCTGTCTTCTAGAGACCACTCCCATTCTTCAGCTAACAGTTCCTTTTTCCATCTTCAAAGCTAGCAAATGTTGATAAGTCCTTCTCCCATCAAATCACTCACCTCATCTGACTACCTCATCCATGTTTAAAACCCCCCTTGTTGCTACATTGGGTCTGATCAATAATCCTGGATATCTCCTTATTTTGAGAACAGATGACTAGCAATTTTGGTTCCACCTTCTACTTTAATTTCTGTTTGCCATGTAATATAATATATTCAGAAATTCATAAATTCTGGCGATTAGGGTGTGAGTATCCTCGGGGAGCCATTATTCTGACTATCAAAGACTTCGACCAAAAAATGGATATATTAGATACTAAAAATTTGACAACACAGACATTTCAATTTTAGAGGTTATTCTAAATTATTTTTCTTTTTTCTTTTCTTTTTGGAGGGGGTGCTTTACCCTGAGTCACATCCCCAGTCCTTTTTATTTTTTATTTTGAGACAGGGTCTTGTTAATTTGCTTAGGGCCTTACTAAGTCACTGAGACTGACCTTGAATCCTCATGCCTCAGCCACCCAAGGCTCTGGGGTTACACGTGTGCGCCTCCATACTCAACCTATTCTAAAATCTTAATTACACTTCCAGGATGAATATTTAAAAATTTTGCCAGCATGTCAAAATGTTATTAAACTATACTTTCTTTGTGTTTGTGTTTTCCTAGTCAGTTCTCCCACATTTCATAATTTCCTTCAAAATAAATTAATCCAATATTATAAATAAAAATATTGTTATATTTTTAAAGAGCATAAAATATATTCACGATTTAATGAGTATTTAATACTATTACTTTTAATTGGTTGTATACCATACCAATAGAACCAAAAGCCTCTCCTCATTACTCAGGATAATCAGTTATATTGGCAGGCTCATATTTTATTAAAGGCTTCCTTTCTTTTCATTGCAAATTGATCAGTTTTATAATGATATAACAAGATTATCACTTAGCTGACTGAATGAAAAGTCAAATATAATATTAATGTGAATCTTTTGAGATAAAATATTAATGAGTAAAGAAAAGAACTAAAGTGTATGATCTTGCTTTATTTATCCAAGCACCCCCCTCTAATTAAAAAGAAATACAGGTAAATCCCAAATAAAATTAACATTAATGATATTCATTATTTACAATAGTATAAATCCATTGTTTCCAGAATTTGGAGGAAATTCCGCTTTAGTTTTTATTATTGAATGCATTTTTATTGTCTCTTGGAAAAATTGTTTTGTTTGTCTGTGTCCGTTTACCAGTTTATTGTCACAATACATTATTCTCTACTTCAGAGAATGTTCCATAATAAATATGTCCATGAATTAAGCAAAGAAATTCCTTGGTGAAAATAAGTTGGACATTTTAGCTTTAAACAGGGAAAAGTGAGTGTTGTCTCAAGGAAGAAAATGCATACAATCAGCTCACCTAATCCTTGCGTTCTCAGTCACAGGCAAACATCAACCTTTGGGGGATATGTAACATAGAATATCTGAAATATCTCAGACAAATAAAATTGACTTTAGATTGTATACACCAAACTTGGTGAAGAAGGCGTGATAATTATGAGACTCATTATAATTTAAAATATATACATACTATCTTAGGGGAAGAAAAATATGTACCCTAAGACTGACATGATCATTAAAATTAATGCTCTAGTTTGCAGTCTCCAAAGAATGTGACATTTATAGTTAGTTTGCATATTTGGTTTCTTTTCTGTTTATTTTTAATACTTCATTATGTCTTTTTGTTATATTAATGCATATTTGGAATTCAAATACCTTAACAGACTACATCAAAGGCCCTTCAATCTATAACATGACCAGACTAAATAATGGTATGGAGGTATAGTTCTAAGATAAATTACTACTGCTATCACCTTTTTTGTTCAACTATTATTGAGTTTTGAACAGGATATTGAGGATGGCAAAGCCAGTAAGCAAGATTAAATACTGACACCCTTCCCTCCAGTGTGGATGGATTTATCAGGGCAGTTAAGAACAAATATTTCAACATTCTCCTGCATAAAATCAACACACAAAATTTTGATAATGATTGCCTTGAGTCTGTAAATTGCTATGGGTAGTATAGACAAGTTATCAATATTAATTCTTCCAATCCATGAGCATGGATATTGTTCCCATGTATTTGTGCCTTCTTCAATTTTGTTCATCAGTCTTTTGTGACTTATCTGCTTGCAGTTCCTTTACTTTTATGGTTAAATTTATTCCTAAGTAGTTTTATATATGCTACTGTGAAAAGGATTATTTTCTTGATTTCTTTTTCAGATAGTTCATTATCAGCATATAGAGATGATAGCAATTTTTTGCTTCCAGAGCACAGTAGTTACAAGAGTCATGGAGGCTTCCACCAGGATTTCAAAGGATGGCCTGGGAGGCCAGGAAATGTGTAGCAGATTGAAATTTCTGTGGCCAGCCTCTGAAAAGACAATTCATGAAACGGAGGCCAGGAAAATGGAACATCTCCCAAGGAAAGTTGCAGGAAGTGAGCAAAGCCTCTTCAAGAAAGAGGCCGTGTGAGCGGCAGCCAGCAAGGCCATGTGGGTGGGGCTTCCCAAGTCTTTTGGAGTTAATATCTCATCAGCATATGTCTGTGACGCTGTATGTGGAGCTAGAGGACTTAATGTTTGCCCTGTTGGATTTCTGTCTTGCATTGGTCCCATCCCTTCTTTCTATGTTCCTCCTATACAGCGTGCCATTGTAGGTTAGACATATACTTTTTATTTTCACAGGAGCTCATCTCATAGCTAAGGGTTTTCTTGGGTCTGAGAGGAAACAATAAACTTGGAATTTTGGACAATGTTGAACTTTTGACACTTTTGGGACTCTTGGACATGGACTGAATTCATTTTGTATTATGAGATAGATATGAGCCTTTGGGAGCCAAGGATGGAATATTATGTTTATATCTTGAATGTCCCCCTAAAACCTCATGCTTCAAAGGCTCGGATTCTTCCAGTAATTGGATCATGAGGCTGCTAACCTCATCAGTGGATCAATCCATTCATGAGCTTGTAGCTTAATGGACTGTTGGAAGATGATGAAAACTGTAGGAGGTGGAATCCTGTTGAAGGGAGTTGGTCCTCAGGCATGTGCTCTTGGGGACTACATCATGTCCCTACCCTCTCCACACCCCATTTCCAGTCACCATGACAGCTCTTTTCCACCATAGTTGTGATGGTCTTCCTCACCATAGGCCCACAGCAATGGAGTCAGCTAACATTAGACTGAAAACTTTCCTCCTATAAGTTTTCTCAGGTATTTTGTCATAGTGATGAAAAAAAGACTAAAAACCATAGAAAGTAAATACTAATGAAATATTTTATGGGAAAGATTATATTAACCATGAACTAGACTTGGTTTCCAAAAGCAGCAAAGGTCAAGGTTACCACAGAAGCATCCAATGTTGATGAAACAAGCCCTAGAAAGGCACCAATGACATCATTCTTCAGTGCTTTTGGACACTGTTCTGGAGTGCATATTTTCCAGGCCTAGTTCTCTGATCCACCCACAGATTCTGTGAGCTACTTAGAATCCTTTACAGTATCACAATTATTCCTGAGCCAGCTGGACTTGATTTCTAGTTTTCAATCTTTGAGGAGCTGACATGCATTCATACAGGCAGAAGACCCACAAATTCCAGTGATGCTAAGTAAGACCATTCATCCAAAAACGGGGGAGGAACTACCATTTAAAAAAAAAGCCTCTTTTGAAAAAATAATGGTTAAAATTTTCCTCCAATAAATTAGGTTTTAAATTTTTGAATGGTAAACATTTAGAAAAAGGGCCTATAGAGACATAATAGCAAGTTAAAGTGAAAAGACTGATACTAGTGTGTCATTTTTATTTTTTTAATCAAATTGTTTGATTCTTTAATCATGAAGCATATTAAAAATGTGAATAATTTTATTTTATATCCACACTCTTATTCTTAATGAAGCTCTTGGCTATGTTGCATCCTAGATTTTAACCTAAGTAGACTTCAGAGTCCAATGTACAGTAGCAACACAAGTTGCCAATACACTTAAAATTTTATAATATAATTAAAGAAAAATCTTCATCTTTACATTTTCAGTCATTTGTATGTGAGCTTGAATTTGATGACAATACCTTTCTTTAAGAAGCTACAGCAACTTTATAGACATTATCTAATTCATCTTCTTACTTATCTTGGTGTGATATTACCTTCTTCATTTTAACACTGGTGTAACTATAGGACAGAAAAATTAACCATCAATTCTAAGTCTGTTTCTTTCTCTCTCTCTCTCTCTCTCTGTCTCACACACACACACAGACACACACACACACACACACACACATATACACACAGTGTTTTAGTCAGCTTTTTTGTTGCTGTGACTAAGAGACCTAACAAGAGAATTTTTAGGAGGAAGCTTATTTGGGGTCTCATGGGTTTATAGGTGTTAGTCCATATGGCTAGCTCCATTCCTCAGGGCTCAAATTGAGGTGGAACATCATGGTGGAAGAATGTGGCAGAGAGAAATGGCTCAACACGTGGCTGTAAGGAAACAGAAAGAAAGACTCCACACCGGATACAAAATATATACCCAAAACACGTCCCCAGTGACACAACTTCTCCAGCCACAATCTACCTGCCTTCAGTTGCCATTTAATCACCAATCATGGGATTAACTCATGGCTTTGGTTAAGGCTCTTCTAACTCAATTATTTCACTTTGGCCTTAGCGTGGTCCCACATATTAAGCTTTTGGGGGACATCTTTCATCCAAACCACAATATTCTGGCCCTGGCCCCTAAAAGTTCAATGAAAATCTCCCAATGAAAAAACATTTAGTACATTTTCTTCTTTTTTAAAGAAAGAGGAACAGTGAAGAGAGAATCAGCTTTATTTAGCTTTCAGGTGGTTTTCGTTGCTCTGACACTATGTTGCGTACATGGTGCTGGGGTTCAAACCCTAGTACTTGTGCATGGTAGGCAAGCACCCACCATAACCACTGAGCCCTGCTCCCAGCCCCATTTAGTCCATTTTTAAGAGTTCCCATGGTTTCAAAACTTCCAAGATTGCCCAAAAGGTCAAGTCCAAAGTCTCTACAGAGATTCAAGGAAAATTCTCAGTGTGAGCTCATGTGAAAAATCAAATCAAGTTACATATGTCCAATATATAAAGGCACATAGTAACTATGTACACTCATAAAAATAGGGGCAAAGAATCAAAGGGATAGGACCAAAGCAAAACTGAAATCAAGCTGGGCAGTTCCATGTCCAGCATCTGGCGCACATAGCCTCGTGATGTTCCCTACCAAAGGTTTGTGGAGTTCCACCCCTATGCCCTCTTGGTTGCAGCCCACGTGGCCTCTGTCTTGGTCTGTCTCTGATCCATTCCTGCAGCTTTCCTAGGCAGATGTTCCACTGTACTGGCATTTCTTAAACTCCAGGGTCTCCACTGCAGCTTTGGCTTCCTCCTCACACCTCCATGCATCACCCTCTCAGGGGCTGCCCTCAGGGACTCTGACCCTGTTGCAGCTTGCCTGGCCTCCCAGGCCTTCTTTGGAAATCTTGGTGGAATCTCCATGACCCCCTAACTCCAGCATCCTTCAGTCCTCCAGAATCAGCACCACATAGTTGCTGCCAAGGTCTGCCACCATCTTGAGCAGTAAGTAGTTAAGCCTCCAGGGGCCATGGCTGCAGCAGCCTCCAAGTGCCTGGGTGGCTGAGCACATTGGAAAACCTTCCTAGGGCACTTTGTGCAAGGAGGTTGCCCTGTGGTCTCTTCTCAAAGAAATATTTTTTCCCTTGAACCTGAGATGAGTGTGGACTTGACAAATCCTGAGTTTCCCTCAAGTCATCTTTCGTTTTGCCCCTGGGCAAAGTCTTCAGCATTTCATTAGTGGTGGTAAGGCCTTTCACAACTGCATCCTCTTCAGCCCATTTTACTCCAAGCTTTCAAGTCCAAGTTTTTCACATCTTTCCTCTCTGCTTTCAGGTTCTGAATATCACTATAAATCTGGCTAAAAGCCAATAGCAGTAAGCCTGACACTGCCTGAATGCTATGATGCCTAGAAATCTCTTCTGCCAGATTAAGACATCCATGACTTTCAAAATCAGTTTCACAGAAAGTCTCCAGACACTGACAAAATGCAGACAACCTCTTAGCCAGAACATAACACAGTGGCCTCAAGTCCAATTTCCAACAGAGTCCCCTCTCCTCTAAACCTCATGAGCCCTGTCTTTGCTGTTCAGTCTTAACAGCATTCTGAGTTTCTGAACTCCCAATAGCATTGTCCATTATGCTTTGCTTACAACAATCTAAAGCTTTTCAACCATGCATCACTAAACTTTCCAAAACTACTCCCACATTTTCCAAAAATCTCAAAAGGCTTCTGAAGCACATGGTCAGGTTAATCACAGCATTGACTCCATTACTCAGTACCAATTTCTGTTTTAGTCAACTTTTCCATTGCTGTGACTAAAAGACCTGATAAGAATAATTAAAGGTAAAAAAGTTTATTTGGAGGCTCACATTTTCAGTGGTCTAGGTCCATAAAGGCCAGCTCCATTCATTGGGGCTAAAGGTGATGTTGAACATCAAGATGAAAGAGTGTGGCAGAGGGTAACAGCTAAACACATGGCTCCAGGAAGCAGAGGGAGAGAGATTGCACCCCAGATACAAAATACATACCACAAAGCATGCCCCAATGATCCACCTTCTCCAGCCACACCCCACCTAGCTTCAGTTGGCAGTTAATCCCTGTCAGGGAATTAACTCACTAATTGGGTTACAGTTCTTATAACCCAATCATTTCACTTCAGCATTGTCTCACTGATTGAGATTTTGGGAGACACACCTTTCATCCAAACCATAACACATACACACACACACACACAGAGTCAGAAATCATGTCTATTTCTTTTAAATCTGAGCTTATAAGAAAAAGAACCATTAAAAAATGAAGGCCTTTCTCAGCATGATGCCCAGTTACCGTACATATACATGATGGTTGGAATGAAAGCTATCTGTTCTGAAAAACCTGAATTTCATTCTGCTAAGTTATTAATTTTTTAACTACTATTAGTGTGACAGTTATTTTATATGTCCATTTGGGCTAGAGGATGCTTACCTCAGTAAAAACATTATTTCTAGGTGTGTCATTGAAGGTATTTCTGGAAAAGATTAGAATTTTAATGCTTAGATCAAGGATGACCACTTCCACCAATTTGGGAAGGCATCATCTTATCTGTTGAGGGCCTCAATAGAAAAACAGATAAATTTTGTCTTTTCCTGAGCTGCGATATCCATCTTCTCCTACCCTTGAATCCCTGGTCCACAGGCCTTTGGGCTCAAACTAAATAACACCAACAGCTTCCCTGGTTCTCCAGATTTCAGATGGCGTATCATGGGACTTGGCCTCCATAATCACAAGAGCCAAATCAATAACAATTCTCCCGTTATCTCTCTGTCTCTGAATAGATGGAGAGAGAGAGAGAGAGAGGGAAAGAGAGGTAAATATAGATAGATGCTAGATTCCACTGATTTCATTTCTCTGGAGAAACAATACAGTGAGAATCCTTAGAAACGCTTATCTCCGTTAATTTTAAGCTCTGGCTGTCATTACTCAGTACTGGGTAAACTCATCATCTTGGCCTTTTCCTTCCAACCATCAATAAGGAAGACAACACAATATATAGTACAATAGGGCTCAGAGTTTCTGCTATGGCTTCCTGTCTTCTTGCTTATACTGAAGGGTAAGATAGCTACACAAAATAAATGTCTTTTAAAGCATGTGTAAAAGTACATGACTCATTGAAGGACAGCAGTTAGCTCCTCCTCATTTAAATCTTCAACAATTCTAAGCAAAGAGCTCTTCAGGTTGCTTTACTTGGATAGATAAAAAGCTAAAAATGTCCTATCAGGATTAAACATAAGAAAGGAAAAGGTGTTTATTTATGTTTTCCTCACCCTGCTGTTTCAATTAATGGCTGAAGTAAATGTGGAAAGTCTAGCGTGAAATTTCAGGAGGTGATATGTGTAATTAACGGAATTGGAGTGCAGGAAGAAAAGTGAAAGGGAGGAAGAAGAACAGGGGTGATGGAAGCTGATGTAGGCTAAGATCTCCTCTTACAGTTTTTCTCATTGTCAGAAGTCACAAGAGAACCCTGAACAAAGAGTGCAAAGTCATTTCAACAAATTTAGTTTGGACTCACTGGGGAGTGAAGAGAGGTTCCTCAATGTCTCCTAAAAGTGAGGGAGGCAAAAACAACACACAGGAAGCAAAGCACCAACCCTAGGGTTTGGGGATCATAGGAGTACCTTGGTGGCAGGGAGTATGGAAAAGAGAGGGACAGAATAGTCATTCACATGTTCAAGAAATTTCACAAGCAGACATCAAATACTAATTGCCATCCTATTAGTGGACCAGTTTGCAGTAAGCAGAATTCATGTTGTTTTATTCCTAATTCTTCTTTCTATTTTCAGTATAAGTAAAATTCTGCAAGATTGACACTATGAAAAAAACAAAATAAGAAAAGAAATAGAAGTGTGAATTTAAAATTCCATGTAGCTAATTTTTGAAGTATTAGTATTTTTCTTTTCTTTTGTAGAGGTGGCCAATATGTAATCCTGGTGAGTAGATTTTGAAAGAACCAAATCAAGGTACACAGATGACACCAGCACCCCTTAAAGGAATGGCAGTGAATGTATTCCTTTTAAGGAGATAAAAAAAAAAGTCATGTCAATTAAGTATTTTAAAGACACTTTTTACCATGCATTTGTCCATCTCCTGATGCAGTTTAGTTTCCTAACCATTTCAAATAGCCTCTGGGTCTCACTGAACATCAACAGAAGGATCTCATTTATCACATCCTAATCTAAACCATAATTCATGTTTTCAGTCCTATACTCTCTTCTCTGACTCATCTTTGTGGACAAAGGACTTCTCCCCTTGAGGCTATTCCATCTAGTGATCACTCCCCATCACTTATGACTCTGCCATCAATCATATCAACAAGGGAGCGGTCACCCATCACTAGATCCTTTATGTTCCACTCATGATTGTTCATGGAAGCTTCATGCGTATTCTAAGGTTTTGCAGGTCACCATCAATGATTTGCTCCTTCCAAGGCCCAGTAACCATTTTGAGATGGTAAAAATCTAGCAATCTTAGCCCAAAGAACCATATTTAGTAATTAGAGATGCAGGCATACCAGCCATCTAAGTCTACAGAAATTTATCTTTTTTTTTTTTAAAAAAAGAGAGGGACAGTGAGAGAGAAAGAGAGAAACAACTTTATTTAGTTTTTCACATGGCCTTAGTTGCTCCAACGCTTCGTTGTGTACGTGGTGCTGGGGTTTGAACCCGGGTCCTCATGCTTGCCCGGCAAGTGCCGAAACCGCTGAGCCACAGCTCCAGCCCCAAGAAATTTATCTTTTTGGGTGAGTTTCAGGTACCAGGGATTTTCTCCAGAGGCAATTTACCACTGAGCTACATCCCTAACCCTTTTTATGTATTTATTCATTTATTTTGTTTTGAGACAGAGTCTCACAAAGTTGCTTAGGACATCACTAAGTTGCTGAGGCTGGCCTTGAACTCATGATCCTCCTGTTTCAGACTCCTGAGCCCCAGGATTATAGGTGTATGCCACCACACCCAGCCAGAGATCCATCTTGAGGTAATGTCAATCTTCCATTTTTCACTCACTCTTTCCTTTTCCTGGCACAGATGCCTATGTTTATCTGCATAGACACAATCAGTACAGTCAGTTTGCCCCAAATATTCCTCACTTATATCAAATGTGGGAAGTATATATGCTATAGTGGAATAATAAATGTACTGCAAATACTTTCCTACAAAAATTTAAAATCAAGTAAGTGTGTGTGTGTGTGTGTGTGTGTGCATTTATCACTTGGGATTGAATGTTGGGGTACTCCACTACTGAGCTACATCCCCAGTTCTTTTTCTATATATTTTTATTTTGAAGGAAGGCCTAAGTTTCCCAGGTTGGCCTTGAACTTGTGATCCTCCTGTATCAGCCTCCTGAGTCCCTGAGATTACAGGTATGTGTCACCATGCCCAAATGAAAATTAAATAATTTTAGTTGATCAAACTGACATTCAATATAATCATTGATTTCATAAGTAACAGAAAAATTATCCAATTGTAGAGCAGGAGCACCACATTTCTTTACTTGAGAAAGTTTATAAGCAAGTGGGTATTACTGAGAGTATCAGGAAGTATATAAACACTTTGTCCTCGTAGTGTTAAAATGTCTTGTGTAGGTACTAGGCAAGATGGCAATGGCTTCCGAATAATTTTTTAATCTTCCTAAATCCTCATATAAAAAGTAAGCAACTAAAATAATAAGATGTAACAAACAAACGAGAAAACTCTACAAAAAAATAAAAAAACAAGCTGGAAATGAATACAACAGAACAGAGAAAAATCAAGAAAATGTTTCATTCTAAAAAAATCAATAAAACTGACTGCTCTTAACTAGACTAAAAAGGAGAATAAAGAATGATCATATTTTAAAAACAGGGATGAAAGAGTGAACATTTCAATCTTACTGAAATAAAAGTAATTTAAAACAATACCATGCCAACAATTAGATAACATACATAAAATGGACACATTACTAAAAAAGACAGCCACAAACAACCCCAAACTGACTCAAGAAACCCCAAACTGGCTCAAGAAAAAGAAGTAGGAAAAATGAATAGACACATACTAAATAAAGGGAATGAATTAATCAAGAAAAAATTCACTTCAAAGAAAATCTCAGGCCCAGATAGCTTCACTGGTTAATCTTACCTAACATACAAAGAAGTGTTATGATCAATTCTTCACAAACACTTTCATAAATAGATAAAGGTGGAACATATTCCTGCTCATTCCATGAGGTATTTCCATAATAGTAAAACCAGGTATCACATGAAAACAAGCAAAAATTACTAGAAAGAAATATCTCCTATGAAAAAAGACAGAATAATATTCAATAAAGTATTGGAAAATAAATCCAGAAGCACAAAAGTGGATTAAGCTCCATGACCAAGTGGACTTATCTAAAAAATAGGGGGTTGGTTTTACACGAAGAATCAATCAACATAATATGTTAGATTAATTGACAAAAGAGAAAAAACATATGATAATCTTAATAAACACAAGATCTGTATTATTAAAGAACTCATATCTTTTAATGATAAACATCTTCAACAAACTAAAAATAGAAGGAAATGTACAAATGTGCTAAAATGTATTCAAACTCTAAAGCGATTATCACGTAATAGGGAAAGACTAAATACTTCTCCAGTAAGACCAAGAAAAAAAATCTGTTCTTTCCACTTCCATTCTTTACTATCGTGAAATGTCTAGCCAGGACAATTGGGTATGTAAAAGTTACAAAAGACATCCAGATTGGGAAGGAAGAAATAACACTACTACTATTTGCATATGGAATGGTCTTCTATATAGAAAATCCAAAGATATCCTAAAGAATTTAGTTTAAAAAATCATTAAAATAAATAAGTGTGTTTAACAAGGTTGCAGGAGAATATAAAATTAAGATACAAAGCAATGAGAAATATAAAAATAAAATTAAGAAACAATTCTATTTATAATAATAAATAGAATAAAGCACTTAAGTCTTTTTAAGTGTAAGACTTGTTTACTTAAATCTACAAATATGGTGGAAAATAAGAAAAAGAAAATATCTAATGTAATAGAAATTTCATGTTGATGGATCAGAATATTTAATATTTTTAGATAGTAATACTTCCCAAATTGATCAAGAAATATAACATGATATGTATCAAATTTTTAGTGAGCTTTTTACAAAAATCAACAAGTTAATCCTAAAATGTATAATAGCCAAAATGATCTTGAATAAGTTTAACCAATATGGGGGACTTACACATTCTATTTCAAGTCTTATTAAAAACCTACAGTAACTAAGATGGATGGAAATATAAATTATACACATAGTTATATACCACAACAATAGATTAGAGAATCCAGAAATAAGCCCTTACATTTATGATAAATTGATTGAGAAGCATATTAAGAAAATTCAGTGGGGGAAGTAATAAACTTTTAAACAAATAGTGTTAGAACCATTATATACCCCTATATAAAAGAATTAAGTTGGAACCCTCCTTTACACACAAAAAAATTAATTTGAAAATGCATCATATACCTAACTGTGAGGACTAAAATTGTACCACTCTTAGAAGAAAGAATACGGACAAATATCAGTGACCTGAAATTAGGAAATCCTTTTATTTGGCAATGAAAGCACAGGTGATAGAAAAAAAAATTAAATAAACCAGACATCATGAAAATTAAAATATTTGCACTTTAAAGGAGATTGTTAAGATAGTGAAAATACCAACTACAAAAGAAAGGAGGCATTTGCAAATAATTTATGTGATAATATATTTGTATATTTAAATATATATCAGGATACATATATATTTAAAATATCAGCCCAATAAAAAAGACAACTCATTCAGAAAATTTGCAAAGTATTTGAAAGATCTTTCTCTAAATAAGACATTCAGGGGCTAGAGCAGTGGCTCAGCAGTTAATGCGCTTGCCTGGCATGTGCAAGTATGCGAGTTCAAACCCCAGCACCACATACAAAATAAAGTCTTGGAGCAACGAAGGCCACATGAAAACATAATAAAATTGATTCTCTCTTTCTCTCTCTCTCACTGTCCCTCTCTCTTCAAAAAAAAAAAAGAACATACAATGACTAGTAATATAATTATTCCCAACATAAATAGCCATTAGAAAATGTGATTGAAAACCATAGGAAATTTTGTTCCACAGTCATTATGATAACTATAATGAAAAAAGGCAGATAATAACAAGTGCTGGCAAAGATGTGGAAGGATCAAAACCCTAAATCACTAGTGTATATGTAAAATTATGAGTTCATTTTTGAAATCATTTTACTGTTTCTTAAAATATTAAACAAGGAGTTAGTTATCCATGCAATTCTACCCTTTTTTATACACCCAAGAGAAAATACATATACACACAAAAAAGTATACACTAATGTTCATGGCAGCCTTGTTCATAATATACAAGAAATGTTAAAAAAAAAAGTCCATCAACTGATCAGTTGATAATAAAATATGATGTAGCCATATAATGAAATATTAATCAGAAAAAGAATGAAGTATTGATACATGCCACATGGATGATCATGCCTTGAAAACTTTATACTAAATGAAAGAAACCAATCAGAAAATAACGTCTCGTATTATTTAATCTATATGACATTCCTAGACAAACCTATAGAAAGGAGATTATTCATTGCCTAGGGCTGAGAGAGGGACTGGCAGCAGGAATGAAATTAGGATGAACTGATGAAATTGATTACTAATTGGTCTCTTTCAGGGGTGATGAAAATATTCCAAAATTGATAGTGATGTTGGTTATATGACTCTAAAATTCATTAAATTGTATAACTTCAATGGGATGAATTATATGATTTGGAGAATAAAGCTATTAAAAGGACACACAGGCAGCTTTTACAGCAAGATCAATAACAGAATATCCTCAGAATGCAAAAAAAACAAACAAACTAAGGCTGGGCCAAATTGCAACTGTCAAAAAGACATGAGGTATCAGTAGCCATGCAGGAGACACACAGAGAAAGCAAAGAGCTTCACAATGGCCCAGGTGTCAAAGACTTCGTGAAATAAATTGTCATCAAGTACTCATGCTGGGATAAAGAAGCCTTCAATCTGCACTCAAGCTAAGTGGGTCAACTGAGAAATGCATAGGAGATAGAAAGAGGCCTTAAGCTCTCCAACCCAAAGACAAAGGGGTCTTAGGAAAGTGTGCTCAGGATGTGACAGCCTGGGCCCTGTAAACTCTAGATACAAACCAACTTGCTCCAGGACTCAGTTGTTATGAAAGGAAACCACTGGAAAGAGAAGGAAGGAAGGAATGGAGCTAAGTAAAATTAAAAAAAAAAAAATTTTAAAGACTCCAAGTAAAAGTAGAGGGAGGATCAGATGACACAGACCTCAGAGTGCGCAAATCCACACTGTCAGATATCTAGAGTTAATAGCAGAGGAAGGACCGCTGGAGATGTGAAGGTAGGAAACAAGTCCTAAGTTACACCTACTCGCTATGAGAACAGAAAAAGCCATGATGGTGAAGTTGTTTAACCAGCATCCCTCAGTTTCGAATCTGTCCTTCTATACTCTGCTGCTCTATGAGTTGGGGATGGGACTCTGAAAACTATTTGTGAGTTGGTATTATGCTAGATTCTGTCAAAAGTAAGAGGTACCAAAGTAGGATTTTAAGTCACAACCAAAGAATTAGAGAGCTTCTGTTTATGGCAGACCTAAAGCAATCACTCATTTCTTATAGCTGAAGAGTCAACCCTGCTAAAGATACAACCAAATATTTAATTGTGCAACTTGAAGTAGTATGATGTAAGTTTAACACAGAGATTCAAAAACTGAATGCGAGAGCATTGTTTAGGAAAGATTGGGACCCGGAAAAATGCATTCGAAATACATTTCAAAATAATGCTGAGCAAACAACCCCTCCTGATTTTCTGAATCTTCATTACCAGAGTAGGCTTCTCCTCTAACCATGCCTGAGACAATTAGCACTCATTTGTTTGAAGACTATGTAATAAACTTATCTGAGGCCACAATATGTTAAGGAAATGTTATTACGTACTTCAAGACCAACATAAACTACCCACTATTGTCTCTAGACCTGTATTTAATTTCAGACCTCTGCAAGCTTGAGGAAAGTATGAAGTCTAGCCAAGAAGAGGAGTTACAGTACAAATCAATGCTTTATTCATTTAGATCACCAAAAACTTTGGGAAATATATGAGATGATTTCTAAGGGCATTGAAGCAGAGAGGACAGAATACAACTTCTAATCATGCCAAATGATTGGCATGGATTCATTTTCTCAGAGACTCTGGACTTGATATGGTGGCTCTGGTGGCTACAAGTAAATCTAGCAGTTGGCTTCAAACCAAAACATTGGCTTAAAAGTGACCTATATTCAAAAAGGTTGATATGCTAGATTTTCTTTAGTGAAACATACAGGGAAAGAGCTAAAGGTTTAGGAAGGCTCAGGTGTAGAAGTAGATTTATTATATGCAATTTATATATTTAACACTCAATTCTTTGAAAGGACCCAGAGGAGAAATATTTCAATGAAATATTAAGAAATGCATTAACCATGGTGAAGGTTTCCC
Source organism: Aplodontia rufa (assembly GCA_004027875.1). NCBI lineage: Eukaryota > Metazoa > Chordata > Mammalia > Rodentia > Aplodontiidae > Aplodontia > Aplodontia rufa. Next base: position 84,963 of record PVKS010000023.1, read on the forward strand.
CAGAGTAAGCAATACAAAAAACCAAGGCTGAAGTCACATGCCTTTTATGATCTATCCTCAGAAGTCACACATCATCACTTCCACAGTATGTTATTGGTCATACTGATTAACCTGATTTAATGCAAGAAGGAACTTACCAGGGTATGAACACCAGGAAGCAAAGATCGTTGTGGGCATTGAAACTTTTTAAAGATTTTGGATATTAGCTACTGTATCTTCTTTGTGAATTTGATTTTCAAATAATGAAATATTCTACATAATAATAACAATTAGAGGGGCTGGAGCAGTGGCTCAGAGGTTTCGGCGCTTGCCTGGCAAGCACGAGGACCCGGGTTCAAACCCCAGCACCACGTATGCAACTGAGTGTTGGAGCAACTTAGGCCATGTGAAAAACTCAATAAAATTGTTTCTCTCTAAAAAAAAAAATAATAATAATAATAATAATTAGAATTTGCTGTCATCAAAATGTCTTAAAATATGAAAATAAAATTTAATATTCACAAATTTAAATTAGCTATTGAGTCACTAGCATGAAAAAAGAGAGAAGCTATTTTAAGTAATTAAACACAAAATTTGACTCTATATAACTAATTTTGTATACCCTAAACTCAAAAAAAACTGAAAAAGCAATTTCAAAATATTTTGAACATGATGGTGATACTAGTGCTGGTAGCATTTTTCTGAAATTGTTATACATGTATTGTATTTAGAAAAAAAGCAAATGAGTAATTATACTGTGCCATTGAGAACCTGGATTTTCAGCATTGGTTGACAAGAGACACAGATGTGAGATCAATGAGGTTATATACACAATTCTAATTCAATTAGTTGTACATTTGAATTCAAGGAATGCATGAACTCATTAAGTATTACACATGCGTGTGCTAGGTCTTCTATTGAAAAGACCCAGAAATTCTAAATGAGCACAGTTGCATGACTGTTCTAGTGTTCATATTATAGTCTCCAAATATCATATTCTACACAAATGAACAAAGTACCAAATGTGTCTTGAAAAAGGTTTACTGTTAATCCTGTTTTAGCTATAAACTCTAATGATTACAGCACCACTCTTTTGCAGTCCTTAGTGAATTAATAGATTTAGATAACCTAACACATTTGGAAAAATAGGCACCTGTGCTTCCTGATGGCTATACACAGAACTGCCTCGGAAGTATTTTTTGATAAAACAAAATCTAACAGAAGAATGATTAAGGCTATGGATCTAACTTCCTTATGTTTCAGAATTTTGCTATAAGACCATTAAAAGCATGACTTCTAATATTGATGATTATATCATCACACCTTGGATAGTCTCTTACTAGAATACATTTTAGACTTGGCAATCCTTATGATTAGAATGCCTTCTACTTGGTCTCTTTTGTTCCTGGCACTTTGGACACCAGTGATCTTATAGATTAGCACATGGCTTTGTGCCCAGACTTTAAGACATGACACTAGAGCTAACAATAAAAGTAATGACTAAGCGCTGTCTATTATTTACTTTTAGTTAGATGCTCAAAGGTTTTGAATTCTACAATTAGCCAAATTACACTTGGCTGCAGATAGTCACTTAATTTTATAGCCTATTGACTTTGATAGTCATAAGAAGGCATGGATTATTGTGAGGAGATTGGCATACATTGGAATAAAGTGATTAGGTTATTGGCTTATTATCCTTGCATCTCCAGTTCTCTGCATAGGGCCTGGCACACAGAAAGTAATGAATCAATTTTGACTTATATTTAAAGAAAAGAAGAGGGAAAAAATCATTGTAGGACAGAAAGACAAGGAAAAGGAGGGAGATAAATGAAATGAAGCTGTACAATAATGTGTAGAAAGAACCACAAAACTTCAGTAGCATACAGGCTTTCAATGCTCAAGCATCTAGGGTTCTTTCTAGGTGGATCTGCTAAACTTTGCTGTGTTTGCTAGTTTGACATTGGGTTTATGTGGGCAGTTCTCCAATGAGACAACTGGAATAAACAGGCTCTGCTGCTTGTCTCTCACAGGGTAGCACGCCACACTCGGTATGTCCTCATGTTAATAGCAGCAGTAGAAGAGAGAGGTTAAGTCCCATGGTCCAAGTATCTTCCAGGTTCCGGGCGGCTATATTTGTTGAATCCTACTGACCCAGGCAAGCCACATTGCCTATTCAAAAACATAGCTTACTTATATCACACAAAGAGCAGGAAAGAATTGAGGCCAATTTTTGCCAGCCACCACAAAAGAAATAATGAAAATATTTTAAATACATGGCAGGGCAATAAGAGCTCTGAATATTGCTTTTCTCTCATTTTTTCAATTTATAATCAAAGTCAATTGGAATGATATTGCCAATTAACTGAATCAACATTTGGTTTTGATTTGGGGGTTCAGTTGGAGCCTTTATATCATCCTTTCATTAATTCACAAATACTTATTGAACTTCACCTTATTGTAAACATTTATATAAAGCATTGCCATTTGCACTTGGAAACTACCTGATAAATAGTAACATAGAAATTGTGGTTATGGAATCTACCTACCTAGCAAGATTCCTTATTTTATACCATTTTTCTTATACAAGAGTTGTTCCGGGTAAAATGGTAGCCTGTTTCTCCACTCCAGATGTTGTCTAAAATGTGGAAGGAGCCCAGCTGGCTAGTATCCTTGGTTTCTCCATCCACATTCTCACTTCATCTCAGGTAGAATGATTTTTTTTTTCTAACCAGTGAGCATGTGCAATTGAGCATGTGCATTTCTATCCCTCTGTTATTCTTTCTCATAGGAGAAAAGACATAAATTTGTACATGTTCTGATTCTCTAGAAAGTCTCGGTCACTCTGGAAAGAATCCCACCTAATTTGGGGTTGAATATTAAGAAGCCCATTTTCCTTTGGACATAAGCCTGTAAGAGTCAGTCACTGGATCAGTGAAAGAAGCTTGGTTTCCATCTGAATGATTCTATTGCAAAGTTGTATGTGAAAAATGCATTCTATTTATGGCTACCTGCCTCCAAAACACCTCCACTAAGCTGTTTTCTCATTCTCCAGTGACATAATGCATTTGATAATAGAGTGTTGATAATCATATGTATTTGACATAATTCAAAGGAAATATGTTACCCACACTATTCACTCTGTGGCTTCATCAAAAGTTTTTCCAGGATAGCAATGCATATACAATGCTAAATATTTAACTAAAAGTGAAAAATAAGATCAGTTGTCTGATCTATGAAATTATTAATATCCATATCTTTGAATCTATGAAAAGGACTACCTTTCTTGTGTTTCTCCTTCAATGGCAAGCTGTGTCTGCAGAGCTTAATTCAAAGTCACTTTCTGACTGAAACTTTCAATAAACTCCAATTCCAATAATGTGCTTCTTTTTATTTCCCAAATGACCTACTAACTTTAGTTGTATATAATGTATTTTTATAATGATTTGGTTTATTTTCCAAACCATTTGTATAATATATCAAAAATTCATAGATGGATTGCTGATCTTGCAAATAAAGATGCTACATATGAAAATTTAAGTGTTATCAGCCCTGCCCCATGTTAAAATACAGCCAATAATTTTGAGGAGTCAACTTTATTTACTCTTGTTTGCTAACAACTGATATTTAAACTTATTTTTAACCACCAAAAAAGTACTTCTGGGATGAGGATACAGCTCAGTGGCAGAGACCTGCCTATCATGTGTTAGGTCCTGGGTTCAGAAAAAAAAGCTTGTATATATTATAAGGGTTTTGTTTTTAGGTAATAAAACTATTATAATTGAGCTAAAATATTATTTGTTTCCATACAAAATGAAAAGTAATAGCAATGTGAATTAAGCATTATTTATAAATTAAACTCTATCTCTTCACAACCTTATTGAAACTTTCATGAAAACAAGAGCACATGAAAGATAAGAAAGATGTATCATATGTTATGCTTCACAAACTACCTCCATAGAAATACAGAGTTTTCTTCTTGCTTAGAAAGTCTTTGAATAGGGTTTGCTACTGATTTAAAATTTAAATAAAATTTGCTCATAAATGAGAGGATTTTGTTAGTCATGCATGTATTGTTTTTCTTTCTTTTTTTTTTTCTCTAATATGACCTCTGTTTCCGAATGAAAAATTCCTTCTTCAAAAGCAGATGGGCTGTATGAGGGAGCAAAAGCTTCTATAGCTTTGAAAGACAACTATTTGCCTTGAGTGCATATTTCAATATTTTTTGATGCAAAAGCTGAGATGCATCAAAAACAATTTCCCTGGTTTTATTTGTATCAGGTTCACTGTTTTGGAAATGTCCTAGGTATATGAATTTAATGGAAGGATTGTGGCTTTTCAAGCAATCCTAACCATAGCTTTTAATTTAAACATACTGAAGGATGTGAAAGAGTTAGATAAAAGTAAAGTAAAAGTAATATAATAGATATCTGTGGTGGTGCTACCTTTCTGAGTAGCAAAACAAATACACAAAGTACTTGAATTCTTTTCATATTATCTCCTTTATAATAGGAAATTGATTGATGTCTTTGATTAGCCCCATTTCAACATAAAATGACATGCTGCTTATTTTACTTCATCTGAAAATGATTTTAAAGGACAGCTCCAATCCAATATGTAAATAGCTGTTACTTAGGTACTAGAGATGCTTTTCATTGTCATCAAAATTAAAACCTTCATGTAGCACAAGAAAATAGACGCATTCATTTTGTAAAATAATACTCTTTCACTCTGCCAAGGAAGACTTGAGGTTAGCAATAATAACTGTAGATTTAGTGTTAACATTTGTTTTTGTTCATTGGAAATTATATTTATATGGCAAAGATTTAATATTTTAATCAGTGGTGATTTTAGATTGTTTTCTTTTTCAATTCAGTTGCTACTGTACTCAGATATTTTTTCATAGCTCAGATAATTCAAACAATAAGCATAAATATAAAAAGCTTAGCCAAAGTTAAAAATATGTATATATACGCATATATAAAAACATGTATATGTAAACATATGCATATATATGCATATAATATATATATATAAGGTTATGTACAATGGGTAAAACTGTAAAACAAAAATCACTTCCTAAAAAATCTTATTGTTTTTTAATCCATTACTGAGTACACTTTGAGTGCCACCTCACTATATGCTAGTGACAGTACTAAGTCTATGAGAAACAGTGCAAAAATGCAAAGTCATATTGTAGGTTCAGTTCCAGATCATGCAATAAAGTAAATATCAAAATACAGTAAAATGTATACATATACATGCATACATATATATACAATAGAGTTCTACAGTTATTAGAAACCATGATACTGCAGCCTTTGAAGGTAAATGGATAGAAATGGAAGAAATCATGCTGAGCAAAGTTAGCCAAACCCAAAGAGTCAAGAATCAAATGTTTTCCCTCATTTGTGGAGGCTAGATCTAAACCTAGGCTTGGGTGAAAGTAGTCAACCTCATGTATCAGACCCATCAAAGGCATAGCAACACCTAATCCACAGACATATAGGTGGGGAAGGAGGGTGGGGAGAGGCAGAGGTGGGCAGGAGAGGTGGGAGGATAGGGAGGGATCTCAGGAGACAATCAACAATGCAGCATACTCTTTAGACCTCTGAGAAGTGAAATAATACTTATTGAATCATTTAATTCTGAAATTTTATAATTATATATATATATGGACATTTATTTCTCTTATAGGGACATAATATAGAAGAATCAGGAGACGGGTGTGGGTGACATGGGGTAACTGTTTTAAGATCAAATGCATATCGTTATTGTTACTTTATACTCATTTATGATTGTACAATGACTCAACTTAAAAAAAAAGAGTAAAAAATACTGTACTGCTAAAATATGCTGACAATCATCTGAGATTTTAGTAATTCATAACTGTTTGCTGGTGAAGAGTTTTACCTCAAATTGATAGCTGCTGAGTGATCAGAATGGAACGTACAGAAGGTTAGAGTGGTTGTGGCAATTTCTTCAAATAAGGCAAAAGTGAAGTTTGGGAATAATGATTTATTTCATGAAAGATTTTCCTGTAGCGTGTAGTGCTGCTTGATAGTATTTTACCCACAACAGAACTTCTTTCAAAAATTGCAATCAATTGTTTCAATCCTTTCCACTGCTTTATCAACTAAATTTATGTAATATTCTAAATGGGTTGTCATTTTGACATTGTTCACAGCTTCTTCACCAGGGTATATTCCATCTGAAGAAGCCACTCTTTGCTCGTCCATAAGAAACTACTCCTCGTCCATTAAAATTTCATCATGAGATTGCAGCAATTCAGTCAGTTCTCCAGATTCCACTTAAGTTGTATTTCTCTTGCTCTTTCCATCACATCTGCAATAACTTCCTCCACTGATTTCTCAAATTCATCCATGAGGTTTGGAATCAACTTCTTCTGAACTTCTGTTAATGCTGGCATTTTTACCTTCCTCCTGCGAATCACGGATGTCTTTAATGGCAGCTGGAATGGTGAGCCCTTTCTGAAGGTGTTTGATTTCCTTTGCGAAGACTCATCAGAGGAATCAGTATATGGCAGCAACAGCCTTACATAATGCCGCGCATTAGCCCCTAATGAAAGAATCTGCCTTTGAAACTAGGCACTGACCTCTCTAGCTAACATAAGGCTCTTTCTTCCACACTGGAAATGTGTTATGGAGTGTGGCCACCTTCATCAATTATCCCAACTAGATCTTCTGGATAACTTGTTATAGATTCTACATCGGCACTTGCTACTTCACCTTTCATCTTGATGTGTGGAGAGAGTTTCTTTCCTTAAACTTCAAAAGCCAACCTCTGTGAGATTCAAACTTTTCTTCAGAAGCTCTCTCACTTCTTTTGGCCTTCAGAGAGTCGAAAGAGTTAGAGCCTTGCTCTGAGTTAGCTCTGGTTTAAGGGAATCATGTAGCTGATTTGATCTTCAAACTGACCACTAAATTTTTCTCCATCTCAGCAAGACTATTACTTTCTTAATATTCTTGTATGACTATAGTGACTGCACTTTTAATTTCTTGAAAGAACTTTTCTTTTGCATTCCATATTTGGCCACTGCTCAGTACAAGAGGCCTAGTTTTGGCTTATATCTTTTTTCAAAATGCTTTTTTCACTAAGTTTGATCATCTTCAGTTTTTGATTTAAAGTGAGAGATGTGTAACTTCCTTTCACTTGAGCACATGCAGGCCATTGTGGGGTTATTAACTGGCATAATTTTTATATCACTGTGTCTCTGGGAAAAGGGAGATCTGAGGAGACAGACAGAAATGAAGTATCCTCAGAGAGAAATGAAGTATCAGTAAATCCAAGACTCAGTCAGAACATACACAACTTTAATCAATTAAGTTTACTGGTTTATATGTTTTTTGACACCCCAAAATCAATTTCAATTAAATCACGGATCACTAATTAGAGCTCACCATAATATATAATAATAAAAAGCTTTGAAATATTGTGAAAATATGACACAGAGACAATTGAGCAAATACTGTTGGTAAAGTGGTATTAATAGACTTGCTGAATGAAGGGTTAAACAAAACTTTAGTGTGTAAAAAGTTCAATATCTGAAAAGCACAATAAAATTAGGTATGTCTGTACTAGTGTTATTGTGTAGATGTGAGGTATCCTCCAAAAGTTCATGGGTAAGACAATGCAGGAAAGTTTGAAGGTGAAATGATTAGGTTATGTCAGTGCCTAATCAGTGCATTAGTCCACTGATGGTTTTTAACTGGGCAGTCACTGTAGGTAGATAGGGAGTGGCTGGCTAGAGGAAATGGGTCACTGAGAATGTGCCTTAGGAGTTTATATTTTGTTCCTAGTGCACAGAGCTCTCTCTGATGCCTGATTATCAAGTGCTAAAACTACTTCTCTCCACCACACCCTTCCACCATGATGTTCTGCCTCATCTTGGACCTAGAGCAAAAGAACCAACTGTCTGTGGATTGAGGCCTTTGAAACCATGAGCACTGAATAAACTTTTCCTGCTGTAAAATTTTTCTTGTCAGGTCTTTTGGTAGCAACAGGAAAAAAAATTGACTAAAACAACCATCATACTTCACCTCTGTAATTATTCTCAGGCACAGATATAGGTATTATAACCTCAGTATTACCTGTGAGCATGCTGATTTAGCATTGCTAAGTAATGTTCCCAGACTATATAACTGTAAAGTGGCAGAGAATAAATCCATATTCATGTTTTTCATATTACATCATGAACATCTCTTTTTTTTAACTTGGTTTATTTGGAGATGTTTATTAACTCCTCCACTGAACTTAAATCTCCTTGAATTTATGAGATTGTGATTATACATTCTTCTCAGAAACATGATCTAGAACTCCTTAGGTGTGTTACTCCCAAAAACTGTGGGAGCAATCTTAGTTAAAAAGTCAATAGGCCTTTCCGAAAAACCCTATTTAAAATTGTAACTCCACCCCACCCCACCCATTCTCCCTAATTTTCAACCCTCCTTACTTTCCTCATACGATTTATATTGACTCCTATATTTTACAGGTTTATAGTTGTCTTTCTTCTTATGCTAGGATCCTATGGGGGGAAAAAATATTTTTTCTGCTCCAGCTGAGACAAAACAGTGCCTGGAACATAGTAGATGTTCAGTAAATATTTATTGAGTGAATTAATTTTTGAAAAACTTATTATTGGAATGCAAAATATACATCACATAAAAGCCAACCTGAATGCTACTTTAAAAATCCAAATATGGTATATTATGACTAAACTAAAGGTAGTGTAAAAAAGACAGTAGATACCAAATCTAATAAATATGTAAAGGATAAGCAAGTTAGGCCTTGTTTACCAAATAGATAAGCATTATTCAAGTCTCTTTCTTTTACATATGCAAAGACTTAAATCAGTTCAAATATATTCCTAGTACCTTAGAATTAGGGGAAAAAATGTAGATTCCATGATCATCTTGCTTTATCCCCTCAATTAAAGAGGAACTGGGATTTAGATTAGTTAAACAGCATCTACAAAATGCACCAGTCTGAAAATTCCACAAGAAATGATTCTTTGATAGATAGCAGCAAAACAGATTTATAATGGATCCATCGCAATTTTTAAAGGTAAATTTCATTGGAAAACTTTTGTTAACTTTAGTGTGTACCAAAATCAGTTGCAAACAAATCATTCCTCCTGATTAGGTTTCATAGAATATAAGCCATTCAACTACTGCTCTCTAATCCAATATCAATCTGTTGCATGTAGAACTATAGAACAGCAAAGTTTAACCTTGAACAACATTGTTACTGGGTAATCAGAAAATAAAATGATAAGCTATAAAGTACAGTGAAATTCCATAGCAAGGGTTTGATGAGTTTATGCCTTTTGTACTTATAATACATCTATTAAATGTTAAAGATTGACTCTTTAGAGCTAGCTTAGTATAAAGATTTTTCTAGTACTCAAGAATGTTACAAGGGGAAAAATCTCATTTTAGCATAATTGTAAATGTAATAAAAAGGTCATATATAAGGCTACAACTTTGAAACATAACCTAGTAGAAACAAGAGTTTCCTTTTGTTTATAAAATTTAACTTGAAGGAGTGGCTGTAATACCATTCTATTACCTAAGGTGCTGTATTTTAAGTAAAAAGCCATGGCAATGACAAGTCTTCACAAAATATTTGTAGATAAAGTGAAGCATATATTTAATTTCTACAGCCATGTCTTAAGAAAATAACCCAATCAATTATCAGCAATGAAACAGTGATGTTAACTAGCTGGCATTTGATATGATTTTAATAATTTTTCAAAGCCCTGGGGAAATTATTAACATGAATAACAGGGAGACCACTTAATTGGGTTTCAAAAGATTAACTGTAAAATCAACTAATGAAAGAAAGTTAATGAAAGTGCTGAGATATTATTTTTTCACCCAAATTCTTTTGGATCTCAGACTTTGTTGCTTTATTAAAATAGCCCAGGAAAGTGAGGCTTGCAATCTAATGAATTACTTGTGACTTAAACATTTTTTTCTATGCTTACCACAGCCCCATTGGCTGACTTCCATGCTTTGATATCATTAGAGAATGAACAACCATCTCAGAGCCCAAGGTGCCACTCCATTCTGAGACCTTTCATAGTTGGCACAGGTGCTGTTTTCTGCTGCTAAATGAAAGCACAAGTTGATATATGTGTCAGTGTTTTCTATCCAACACTTAGTTCGTTCTGTGACTTCTTTCTCCTGAACCTGAAGCTTTGTGGTCTGACCCCACCTTCTCGGTCTAGCACCTTTGAGCTTCTGCTCTGTCTATTCTGCAACCAGGACTGCAGCCCATAACAGCTACAATTATCTACACCCCTGGTCGGCCTGCCGGCTCACAGCATGATTGTTGTGTACTTCACATTTATTCCATGATTATTCTTCATGCCTTGGCTCCTACTTCACTGAGAAAACAGAAGCAACATAGGGTTTCTACCTACTTTTACCACTACAGTTTTAGTCTAGCTCTAAATTTTCTTTTATGAAGAATGGACTCTCCAGATGCCTTGCAAAGGCCTTCTCTCTAAACTTCTGGTTGCCAGACCTTCAAATATACCGTTCCAGACATTTTCCTCTCCCTCTATTGCTTTTTAAAATATTTCCTTCTCTACTCATTCTCATCAGCAAACATATACACTAAAATGTTTCTTTAAAAGTAATTCCCTTGGCGAGATATCCACTTAACTCAGGGTTTCTTCTGGGGGAAACAGCAACATGGGGAACCTAAGCTGGGCATCCATGACATGGCATTAGCCTTGGATAACTAAGTATATATACATTTGTTCTTGAATGGTTGATAATGATTTCCCCTCAATTGTTAACTCCATATTCATCTAATAAATAAAAAATAAATAAAATAAAAATAAAAATAATTCCCTTGGGGAGATGGAGTGGTGGCTCAGTGGTTACGGTGCTTGCTCAGTATGAGCAAGTACACAGGTTCAAACCCCAGCACCCACATACACAACTAAGTGTCAGAGCAATGAAAGCCATGTGAAAAACTCAATAAAAATTGATTTTCTCTCTCTCTGTCACATTGTCCTCTCTTAAAAAAAAATTCCCTTGAATCCATGCATTTGAAGTTATTATCCAATTTCTTTTATATCTATTTACTATAACTTTTCTGTTTAAAGTGATTTACCCAAAAGAATACTTGCTTCCAAACTGTCTCATCCTGTTCTCTGTTGAACCTACTCCATCCCCAACTTCCCCACCAAAGGTCACTGGTGGGCACTACGTTGCAGACATATGATGTGCATTTCACTCAGCAGAAGCAGCATTTTTCAGAATTGATCTTCTCTTCCTTGACACATTCTCTTTATTGATTTCTAACACTCATGTCTCCCTTTATTCTCTAGTACTTTGCTGAATATTCTTTCTCAGTGTCCCTAGCTTGTCCCACCACTTGTATTACAGCTAGCACCCACAGCTCAGGTGTTAGGCATCTTCTTGAAGCACACTAACTCCCTGAGGGGCCTCATTTCATTTCATGCCTTTAAATACAATTTATAAAACAACAACCTCCCAAAATACTTGCAGCCCAAGACTTCCCTCTGACTTCATCTGTCAGAGGGAAACTTCATCTGTCTCTTCCACATCTGCACTTGGATGTCTTATATTTATCTCAAAATTAACAAGTCTAGAAGTCACCCTCCAGTTTACTTTCATGAAACCTTACCTCCTATATTTTTCTCCATCTCAAAAAGCGTCAACTTCATTGTTCCATTAAAAAAAAAAATCTCGGAAGTCATTTCTGACCCTCTTTTTCTCTCATACCTTCAATGCAATCCAGCATCAAAACATTCAAATCATAGCTTTAAAACATAGATTGTTCTTAAAATAACCATTTGTTACTGCTTCTGCTACTTCTACCCTGATCTTGAACATTATCATTCCTTAGGTTGTTGAAATAGTCTTCCAACTAGTACCGCACCATGTATCCTTTCCCCTCAAAACTATTCTCCACAGAGAAAACTTGTAGCAATCTTTTAAAATTTAAAATACGTAATTGCAATACTGTGCTAATAGACAAATTTTTCCATAGAGAACCCTGCAGCCTTTCTGATATCACCTTCTCCTCTCTCTGCTTCTTTCTCTGCTCACTTGCACTGATCTTGCCATCTTTGAATAGTGTAAGATTGCCCCCTTAATCCCTGGGTCTCTGCAATGTTTTTCTGCCTGAAATGTTCTTGTCCCAATATCAAGGTTCACACTTCCTTCCTATCTCTACTGCACCATCATTTCAACAACCACACTTTCCTTAAAACTCATATAACTCAGCAACATGCCCATTCTGGCTCTTCCTAGCTCCTTTACTCCATTACTTTACCTCCGTAGCACTTAACCACCACCTGCTCTGTGACATATGCCTCCTTTCACACGGGAGGGATGGGTCAAGGTGGAAACATTATTTTGTGCATTGTTTCACCCCAGTACCTACAACAGGGCCTCAATCAAGGATTAGATTCTGAGGACCTGGTAAAGAGTAAATATTCAATGAGTGTTCGCTGCTCTTCACAGCCAAGAAGACATTTCATTTTTTTAAATGTTTTTAACAGTGAGAGAGAGAGGAGGGAGGTGGGGGGAGAGAAGTTTTACTTAGTTTTTCATGTGGCTTCTTTTGCTCTGAGACCTTGTTGTGTACATGGTGCTGGGGTTTGAACTCATAGACTTGTGCATGCCAGGCAAGTGCTGTAACCGCTGAGCCAATATTCCAGCCCAAAAAAGACATTTCCATACTTATTAAATGCAGTTAACTTATTTTTTTCAGGCATATGGATCAAAACAAAAGAAAATTCAGTGGAGGACTGCACAGTTCTTTGTTTTTGTTAAATTTGTCTTTGGTAATTGGCTGCCTTGGTTTTATTATCTCCTTCCTTTCTCACGTTGGCTGACAGCTCATGTTTGCCAGCAAGAATTTAGAAACTGTCCATTACATTAGTGATCTTCCATAAGCTTCATAGTAAATTGTTGCAAATAATTGCCATCTGGACCTAAGATGCTGAAAACTATATAACAAGCCCTGTACCCTGAAGTCCAGAGGAGACCTTCAACTCTGCTCTGATTAGAAGAGAAAATATAATACACGGTCAGGTTACTGTTTTAAAATGGCAAGTGAAACTTAGTACCTTGATTTATGTAAGAAGTCACCTTGAAAAGCTTAAATTCCTAGTACAGAGGTCAAGCAGAGCAGAATTTATTTCACCTACAATTAGGTGAATAGCCTACTTGGCATTTAGTTCACTATTTCAGTGCATATTTTTGCCTAAAAGGTAAATCTGTTCGTGTTGGCACCATAAATGCTGGCTGGCTGTATTTAGGAACAGGGTTCAGCAATCTTTTCCTACAAAGAGCCAGATAGTAAATATTGCAAGGCCATATACCACCTCAGTCATATATTCTTTTTTTAATGACCTTTCAAAAATGTAAATAGCTCCAGGACTGCACAAAAACAGGCCACATGCTGGATTTGTCCCATTGACCATAACTTACCACCCTTTGTTTTGGTATTTAGATACTCTCTGTAACAAGTGAAATAGATCAAGTATAAGATTTCTAGAATGCAAGAGAAGTGAGTCCTATAAAGACTGTTTATTTAGTAAGAGAAGCAAAAATTATAAGCCAGTGAAGAGTTAGCAATCCGTATCAGACAGGACAAATTAAAATTTATAAGTGTAGAGCACAGTATGTTATATAGAATTTTATTTCAGATGATTTTATTAAAAGTAGTGTATAAATTTCTGGCTGGTGGAGTATGGACATGATGCAAAGTAGAACTTACATATTGGGAAATAAAAAAGCAACGAGAACCAGCATTACAGGACTGACTCGTATTGCGATCCTGGTACACACAGAGTTTCTTGCTGGGAAGAACCCAGATCAAGTAGTTTTCCAGGTACATAACTAAAATTTACTTGTTATTTATATTTTTTATCAAAGAGCTAATATATGGCAGCTACTCTTCCACATATTACAAGTGTAGCAGAGCCTGAAATATCCCTAGAATCAAGGAACAGAGACAGAAAAAAAAAAAAAAAGACCAATAAGTTAACACAATAATTTCAAACAGCAATCACCCATAGATATGGTTACTTAACAAATGAGCTGAATTGAAAGTAACAATTAAACCTTTACTACCTGCCAGTAGTGCAAGCAGAGGCATAAAGAAGCACCAGTTCACCTGTGTTCCATTTTCCCCCTCTGACTGGCTCAGGGGGTCAGAGGAATTAAATGCAGAGAATCATCTCCTTGACCAGGAGCCCCAAACACAAGGCTCCTCTCTCTTAATGGATCTGTGGAAAGAGTCAGGATAGAAAGTTACTGAGTCAAAGCCTATGGTCTCAGTCAAGGTCCCTGATAGATAATCAGACCTCTAAATGAAGAAGCCTGGACCAGGCATGCAGATATATATATATATATAGATAGATAGATAGATAGATAGATAGATGATAGATAGATAGATATAGATATATAGATAGATAGATATAGATATATAGATATATATATAGATAGATGATAGATAGATAGATAGATATTCAGGGAGGTGGTGAGATGGTGATGAATCCTTGACTACATGTTCCTCCAGAAAACCTGCAATGTACTGGCTGTGGTATATAAAGGGTACTCCCTGCCACACACCTTCTACTCCAACACCCACAGGCTCACCCACATGCAAGTCCGTCAGCCTTGTGGCTGTGCCTGAGAGATCATTCACAAGATTTGGGCCTGGAACAGGACTCTCACTTAGGAGACTATAAGTATATATAACTGGGAAGGTCTCACCGAGGAGGTAGCCTGCTGAGCTGGCACTGGAATAACAAGAGGAAGATCACCACACAGTTGTGGGGCTAGCATTCCAGCCATGAGAAGGGCAATTGTGAAAGGAAGCAGCTGGGAGCTTAGGAGAGGAACAGAGGGAAGGCCTGTGTGTCTGGAGCTTCATAAACAAGGACAGACTGTTAGAAGCTGAGACATCTCATCTCCTAAGCCCCTGCTGTGTTCCAGGCACTTTGCTGGGAGCGAGAGATATTGCCTGAAATAAAACAGTCTCTGCCAGCACCACACACCCATTCAGACTCAGGTAGAGTCATTGCAATTATGAACAGAAGGCAATAAAGAATAAACATTGAACTCCACTAAATCAGAGACTGTGGCAGGAGCATTATAATGTTAAGTCCTCAAAGTAACCTTGTGCATTAAGTTTTATAATACATGCTCTTTACCTATAGAGCAAATAAGTTTCAGAGAGTATGAGAAAATTATCAAGTACAGGTTGAATATCCTTAACTGAAATGCTTGGGCCTGGAAGTATTTTGGATTTGGGATTTTTTTCAGATTTTGGAAGAGCTGTATATACATAATGATATGTCTTGGGTAAGGGAAGATAGTCTAAGCATGAAATTGATTCCTGTTTCTTTTGTACCTGACATACACAGGCTGAAGGTGATTTTATATAATTCTTTAATAATTTTAATAATTTTGTGCATGAAACAAAGTCTTCAGGTATAAGTTTTGGTCAGCTTTTTGTCACTGTGCCCACAGTACCTACACATAAACAACTTAAAAGAGGAAAAGTTCATTTTGGCTCACAGTTCCAGAGGTTTCAGTCTGTGGTCAGCTGGTTGCATTGCTGAGGGCCTGAGTTGAGCATCCACAGCAGAAGGAAACAGTGAAGGACTCAGCTCACAGCTGCAGGAAGCAGAGAGAGAAAGTGAGTAAGGATGAGACCAAGGGCAAGATACAGTCACCAAAGGCACACAGCCAGTGACCTCCTTTCTCCAACCATGCCCCACCACCTGCATACAATTTCTACTTCCTCCTAGTAATCCATTCAAGTTATTAATCCATCAAAGATTAAGCCACTGATGAGGGCATAGTCCTCATAATCCAATAGCTTCCCTAAGCCCCACCCCTTAGCATAGCTACACTGGGGACCAAGAATAGTTTATACTCTTATTTCTAAACCACAAACCATTGGAGATTTGGAGGCTAGCATTTGAACCAGCGCTGCAGACCAGAGAAGTCTCAGTGCTGACAGCAGCTGAAAAGGTCAGCAAGCAGACCCTTATTCCAGTGAACCCCACAATAGCCCCTGGAACTCCAGGGTCATATGCCTTATGCTGTGCCTCAATTCAATTTTATGTCCATGTGGTTTCAGAAACACTGCTCTACTTACATCTTAAATTGGAACACGGTCCTTTTGAAAAATTGATGGCTGCTTAAAAGGAAGAAGCAATAGAACTTGACAGAATGAGAAAAACCCTGGAACTTCAGGGCTCTAAGGAAGAGCTGTAACTTCCTCAGAGGCTTATTTCATCTTCTCTTCAGCTTTGGTACTATATAATTATGAGTGTGTAAATTTACAGCAAAAGGAAAAAAGTGTCTTACTATTCCTGTCTCTGAAATGGGGCTAAGATTTACCCATATTAGAAAGTCCAGGTGGCAGGACTTGTGTCTTATATAACTAGAGAGGAGTCTAATGATACAATAACTACAGTCTTTTACCCCATCTGAATATTTTGCTCCTTGTGTGACACATTTCCCAAGGCTCAAATGGAATGTCTGTATTGTTGCCTGCATTTGTTACAATGTTTCCTCCCTTGCTTACCGTCTTCCAGGTCTACAAAGAGAGTGATTAATAATTTAAAGCAGGCGCACCATAGTGTTATAGACTGCCATTCTAACCAGGGCATTTTAATGCAATTGTGCGTCGTGATTTGAGTGGAGACCTCAGGTTAATGTCTACTGTCTTTCACTTTCAATTTAAACAGTAGATTAAGGATGATTTGCTCTTTTGGAACATGTCAGAGACCTTTTGAGATGAAATGTCTTTAAGCCAATTTGGTTGCTGAAGTTGTTGGGCTCAAATCCCTGAGGGTAAACATTATAGTGGCTGCTGAGAAATACCTCTCAAGTTCTGAGAAATGACTGCTTTTCAACTGCAGCAGTGACAGACAGGAATACCAAAACAAAACTCAGATCCATTCCCATCTTTTACTGACTTATCTGTGCATGCCAAGAGAATATTTTCCTTAGCAAAGGAGATTAGAGCTTCTCTCCACTCAGTACAGATTTTTCTTTTATTGTTTGGTGCATCAGTGGTCCCTTTTTCTTTCCTGAAAATATCCTTGCACATCCTTATCCACTGCAGTTTTTAAGGCTACACCATCCAACTCAGTTTGTCCTCAGCTCAGTGCAATGCAACGACTGACCGGTTGTCAAGCAATTCTGGTGCAAGTGTAGGCAATTAACCCTTCTTTTGTATTATGTTCTTCCCAATTCTTTCAGCAGGGTAAACCAATACAAACTAGGCAGGTGAGGGGCGGGAAAATGGCCAGATGTTAATATATTTTGTGTTAGGAAAACCATAGGAAAAAAAATTTATTTTTCTAGCCATTCATATGCAGATTTTGGGGTAACTGCTTCAGAACTTTGCTTATACTTTGATTACTTTTTGTTATACTTTATTTGGTTTTAAGGAGCATGGATGAGTGATGTGGTTTTATCAAAGTTTCTTTCTAGGTTTTAATAAATCGAAACAAACACATTAGCTAGAAAGATCTGGGGGTTTTAGTTTTTATAAGCATAATCCGTTCAGTGACTAAATCACATACATTTCATAATCTAAAATCCTTTAGGAGCCTCAGATTTCAGCACATTCCCATTACAGAAGAGGCTTCAAACAAAAATATTGACAGTGTTTAAAACAGCAGAAAAGAGACAAAATTAGAGAAAATACTCTAAAATTACAACAAAGTGAACGAAATCTAGCTAAGCCCGTGTACTCAGAGTAGGACAATTTCATCTAATCTTTTCAAACTTGGTCGGTGAGAAGTGGGAAGGTTCCACAGAGCTTGATTACAAAAGAAACGATTAAAAAAACCAAAACTGTGTCATGCATGTGCATCCAAACTTAATTTCCTTCTTAGTGTAAGTTTAATGTATTGTGTTAATTAAATCACAAATGTAACAGAATGAAGTAAGTTTTACAACTGCCTTTATTTTTGTTTAAATGTTGATTTTCTGAGATAACTCGTTTTAAAAAGCTAAATGTAGATGGAGAATTCCCTTTAAAAGAAGCCTAGTTTTAAAAAAAAAAAATTGGTAATGGTTTCAGTAGCTTCCTATTTTTGTTAAAGCAACTGAGGATATTTCTTTTAATTGAGGCGCACAGACAGATGTGCTTCGCTCCTCCTACTTCCAGTCACAGAAGCATTAACTGTGTCCCACCCAAGCCAGGGTGTTGTGTAGTGCGCTTGCGACTGGAAAAGGCACTAAGGGTTATTTCTTGGCCACCTCTGCCTGGATTCTCCTCCTTCTGGTTTTTACTGTATCACAGTAAAGCAACCTTCTTTTATCCTTTTACAATGCAAAAAGAGGTTAGCTCAGAGCAACAATGGTTGAAGCTCAAAATCCCACACTTAATCTTAAAAAAGTGTTTTCATTTGAAAAGCTGATAATAATTTACATTACAATACTGCATATCGTATTGCATATCTTCAAGGTGGAAAAAAAATCTCTAAATTTTCTTTGCTACAAATCTCTCCTCTACATTCATTCTCTCTGCCCCTCCCTCCCTCATCCACAACTTGACTGAATTCCTGAAGGATGCAGAAGGCACACACAGCTGGGCCTAAGAAAGTTGTATGCATATATGGGTTGTGCCTTAAACTGTTTACACTGGTGTGTGGGAGGAAGTGGGAGATTTTGTTACCCGATAAAGAGCAAGGATAACAGAGGAATGGGAACTGAGAATAATAAACGTTAAGGGCTTCAACAGCTGACATTTTAAATGTTTACAAACCACAAAATTTCCATTAACATAAGCAGTGTTGTTATAAAGCAATATGACACAACATAAAGAGACAGACACACATAATCTCTGTGTGTTTCCTATATCAGAATAAATGGCACTAAATGACCTCTAAGAGTCTCATGGGAAGATTTTACTTAATTCTTAGTTCTTGGACATTGTGGATATTGGTAGAGTTCAGAAAATGCATAAAGCATGAGCACATTTTTCTTTTAAATTGCAACTAATTGCTTCCACAGAACATTCTGCTCCACTGTTTCCTAATGACATAGTCAGCCCCTATAAAATATCTATTTATATTAAAATATTAGCTCTAATAATGTGTTTAAACATTTTTTCTTAGTTCTCAACAAAATACATTAGTTCAATGTAGACTACTTGATTTTTCTAATCACGTTTGCTAATCTGCAAAATTCAGTAATTTGCAATGGATCTCCTAGTCATTAGTGTCAATTAGGGAGGCTCTCCCTTGTACCAGATGGCACCGAAGGAACAGAACAAGAGAGTGGGAATAAAATGTGTTTTCTGAAACCTTCCTACGCACCACTTTAAACAAAAACTGTGTGGTTTTTAAAGAAAAATTATTGCAAGAGTTGAGAACATAACATCTTGTTCTTACTGGCCATTTTAAACCCAGGGAACCCATGATGAAACAATTCACTAGTGACACCCTTATAAGCTGGGTACAGCAAGTTCAGTTAGCATGGCACTGATTTTCCTTTGCATATGAAACAAAAATGGCAACCCCATGCAGGCAAGAGCCACCCTATCTCAGCATTGTCATGTGCTTAATTCTAAAACTCCATCATCTACAAAGAATTAGCAATTTTCTTCATTCCATCCTGTCAATTTGGAATCTCGTTCCTAGAACAGCAAGAAAATATTTTTGAAATAGACTTGTCTTTTAAAAGGCCTGCTATTTAACTAATTTCAAGGTCTCTATAAATGGGAACCAAGTATTATTCATCATTAAAATGTCTACCTTAGTTATGAGCATATTGCAGTCTGTCAATGAGTAGATTATGAATGAATGAATAGCATCTGTCTTCCTAGCCACAATGCTTCTAAATCCTATTGACCCTATCTTAGGTTAGGTTCCCTCTAGGAGAAAAGCTGAAGATAATAATTCAAGAGTAATAGTCTATTTGGGAAATAATCCCAGGAAGCATAAGTACTGGACTAAAGAAGTGAGACAAGAATGGAAGTTTATGCAAAGCATGTCACTAAGTAGTTTGCGGTGGTGCAATGCACAACTAGGTCTCAATCCTGCTGGGGTTTCTGGGAGACTCCATAAAGCAAGCCATAAACTTTGTCCCTTCCAAGGGGGAAGGAAGCTTGATTTTTATCCTCTAACTGCTGTGAGTCATTGGTTAGTCTGCTCTTGGAACTGTTAATCAGATACTTCCAAGTTGTCACACAAAAAGCTGAAAAAGTCAGCCACAGGGACCTAAGTTAGAATCCATTCGTGTGTACAGATTAGGGAGTGCTAAGAAGATATGGGCAAAGCATTTACAGCAATGGCACCCTCCCACGCATCAACACAACTTGCAGGCTTCCCCATGACTCTAACAAAAATGACATAGTGCTAAACTATGGAATACCAAGCCAATTACTGTTATTTTGAGACAGATTACATACACAGGTGCACACTTGCATGCAGGTACATGCAGCATCCTTTTGCTTTAACAAGCAAGACTTCAATTCATAGCTTCTTAATTTGCTTCCCATTAAAACCAGTTGAATCAAGCCAATGTATAAATGTCAAAATAGGTAAAAAAAATTTAAAAATTCTTTCATTATTATCATCATCTGGTTAATATCTGTGGAGCCTAAGGGAGCAACTCTTGGAAAAACATCACATTCATAGACTTATCTGATACTGTTAACTCTTTTATAGCATTTTTTAATTCCACCACCTCAGATACTCTTAACCAGTTCTTAGGACCCATCATCCCAACAGATTTACATAGAATTGATTTTTGTTAGTATTCAAAAGTGAGATAGCAATTCCACCTAACTCCACGTTGGTACATAACTTTCTACTCTAAAACTTTAAAACTTTCTACTCTCATTAAAATTGTTATTAGAATAGCATCTGTAATAACTTGATTTTCCCCCACAATTATCTCATATAACTTTATACTTCACTTCCTATTGAGAAAGTTTAATGCTCTCAGTATGAAATGGCTTACGTGCTGTGGTTTGAAGGAGGAACATGCACCAAGTAGGTGGTTTTGGAAGGAAGAAATAATCTGGGAAGGTTTCTTAGTACGTGACTATACTTGAAGTCCACAGGCCCATATGGCCCCAGCAATCTGTGCCTCTGCCCACATACGAACTCCTGATGTGCTTCTGACTGCAGTTGAGTGTTCCCCAAAAAACACACATTTCAGGGCATTTGTTAAAGTCCAAATAATGAGAACAACCACAGGAGGGCCTATTAACGTATTCCTGATGGATAGAACATCAGGAACGCTGCTGCTAAACCTGAAATGGAACCAAAATTCATGTCGCTTCTTTACAAATCATTCACTTTGCGTTATCATCATAGTTATTCTATAAGCATTCATTTCTAACATTTTTCTAGTCTCCATCATTACTCAAGGTAAATTTCATAATTCTTCTTTTCTTAGCTTCTGTTTCTCTTGCTCTATTTTCAAGGTAGAAATTCATTTTAGAGAAAAAAATGAAGTCTCAAAAAAGTTAACAAGTTTAACTGGGACAGAGCCAGGATGCCCACTCATGACTAACCCTGCAGCTTAAACCATTGTCATTTGTGATATGTTTGCAGTGATGACTTCAAAGTGCCCAACACAGCTAAACAGGAGATTTTGATGGAAGTGATAAGAAGCTAAGGAGGAACTCATCAATAACTGGAAAGAGAGGGAGGGATCGTAAGAGAAAATACCAGAAAAATAAGGAAAGAGTTAGTGAATTATAATAAATTTACACTTATGGGATATTTTTATCTTAATCCTGTCAATGCATTTGACATGTGTAAATTAGTATTCAAAAGTGAGAAATCAATTCCATCTACCTCCACCTTGGTACATAACTGACTCTAGAACATTCTGGTCTCGTCAAAATTGTTTTTTTAGAATAGCATCTGTAATAAATTGATTTTTCCCCAGAATTATCTCATGGATCTTCATACTTCACCTTACTATTGAGAAAATTTAGCACTCTCAGTATGAGACAACATACATGCTGTCATCACCAATTTATCACCAATATTTGTAGACACTAACTATATTCCAGGTACTATTCTAAGTACTGTATGTAGCAAAGCAAAGCCTTGGGCTTCACAGATGTTTCTATTATAGTGGGGAACAAATAGCTAATACAATAACAAGTAGTGAAGAAAGGATCATGTTCAGGGGAAAGTGAACTATTAAGTGCATGCACCTATGTCATTGTCCTAGTTCTAGTTTAAGTATCTAGTTCAAGCACCTAATTCATTGTTGAATTAATGAACTAGATGCTATTTCAGATAAGCAGGCTCACTGAAAAAATAACATTTGAATATCACTTGGTTATTATTGTTCTTCAAAACTCTGCTTCTGAGAGATAGAAAGAAAAGAGAGCATTCTCATTTTCCTAAGAGGAATTAAAGTCCCAGCTCAGTGAAGTGACTTGACTACTTGTTTCATTATAAAACTTGGGATGAAAAAGAAAACTCTAGAGATTCAATTAGCTCATGCTAATAATGGTGTTCATTTGTTTGTTTTATAACCATTATCTCATTTGCCCCTATTAACTAGACAGGACTTATATTATTGTTTCATTTTTTTAACTGAGGAGAAAAGTTAAAAAACTTACCTCACGAGAAGAAAAGATCTGAATTCCAAATAGAGTTTAGCCTTCAAATTTATGCTCCTGAGTTCTTATCAGACACTTCAGTACCTTCCAACAAACCTAGAGGCTTCTAGTAAATATTGATTCCACTTCTCCAATAGTAAGTAATTTAAAAGTAGTGGATACATTTCTACAAGTGTCATCTATTCAGGCTTCTTAGAAAACAAAGGCATTGCTATATTTTAAAGAAATGTATGAGCAGTTTTCTTATTAGTTTTTCATATTCATCATTAATGAATATTTATTGATTTTTCTATAGTCTTAGGTTTTTAAAAATCATCGATCTTCATAAGAATCTGATGAAGCCATGAACTGTCTCCCTAAATAAATGCATAAGATTTCAAAATGTTCGTAGGCACACTGACACATTTTATTGAACTAAGAGGGTTCCATGTACCTTTGAGTTACAAATTTTGAATGAGTTAATGCAATTGTTGACACACAACCACCAAGAAAGCAAACAAGTAAACCAGATCTCCTTAGCTATATCCTCTGAGTTCTTAAGTGAATGAAACTTCCATCAAGATGTTAATAGATGTCTTTCGATGTTAGGTGAGTTTCTTGTAAGCAGGAGAGTCTGTGGAGAGATAGGCACACTAACACACTGTTGGTGGAGCTGCAAACTGGTACAGCCCCTCTGGAAAGCAGTATGGAGAATCCTCAAAAAACTCGGGATGAGTCCACCATATGACCCTGCTATTCCACTCCTGGGTATCTTTCCAGGGGACTTAGAATCAGCACATTATAGCGACACAGCAACATCTATGTTCATAGCAGCTCAATTTACTATTGCTAGGCTATGGAAACAACCCAGATGTCCCTCACTGGAAGAATGGATCCAAAAACTGTGGTTCATTTATACCATGGAATATTACACAGTAATTAGAAACAATAATATTGCAGCCTTCGAAGGTAAATGGATGGCTATGGAAGAGATCATGATGAGTAAAATCAGCTTAACCCAGAGATGTAAGGGTCGATTGTCTCCACTCATCTGTGGAGGTTGGGACTAGACTCTGCACAATGAGAAAGTCGGTCTATTAGCATGTGTTAAATCCAGATAAGATGTAATGCTTTACAACCTAATACTTTTTTTAGAGATAGAGTGGGAAGGGGAAGGGAGGGATAAGGGAGGGTAATGGGGGGGGCACTCCTGGGGGTAATTGCAATATCCAGAATCTATACACATTTTATATTATTTTGTTAAAATCTTGTAAGGTTGTTCAAAAATAAAAATAAAAATAAAGAAATTAGATGAGAAAAAAAAAAGATGTTAATGGAAAGGTGAAAGAGAGTGCACATAAGAGTGGGTCCTCAGTGCACAAGAGCTGAGTCGCGCAGCTTGCTTTTTTTTTGTGAGCTTTATACTCTTGAACATGTGCCTAGCATGTCTGAGCTTACTTTTGTCATCAACGAAATCCAGAAACAATCATTTTTAAATTAGATAATGTGTGTTAAGTATCAAGGACACCACACATGCCTCTGTAAATACTTCCATGTCAATCACTATTGTTTATTGCTATTGTTGTCATGGTGCTATGACTACAAATGCACATTTCATCGATTGATTACTATATTCAATGTGATAGAATCTCAACAACAACTTCTGTTTGAGATAAGAAGTTATTACTAAACAGAAACTTCCAAAGTTGACCAGAAGGAAAAATAAAGGGTATGATTAGAAGATGAACCGCTACATATTGCACAAGATATTTTGTGAGAACAGAATATCATTTGATTGAAATAAGGTATAATTAAACACAAAAATAGTAGCTGATGTCTCAAAACCTTCATTTAATAGTTTAAAAATGTGTTCTGTGAGCAAAACACTTTATATGGGTGAGATTTTAATTGGACATATTTAACATAGTATTTTAAAATACTATACAATGATAAAAGGATTAGCAGAAAGAACACCCCCAAAATATTTTCCACTGCATCTGGGGATATGCACACCAATATCTGAAAAAAAAATAGCTGACTTTTCACTCCCCCACTGATATGTTTGGATTTATCTACAAGAAAGATGAGACAGTCGGTGTTTATATATTTGGATATATTTGTTTTAAATATTTACATTGTGCAAACTGCTTAAGCATTTTGAGGATGTTTTGTGAATTCCTCATAAAGTTTTGGTTCGAATGAATTCTGTTGAAAATGTCAGCATAAGTTAAACCATTTGCTGACCAGAATGAGCCTTATGTTATCAGGATGATGCGAAGTGTGTAGGCATAGACACTCATCCCAGTTGACTCTTTTCACTCATCCATGAGATGAGGTAGAGTAGAGCTCTAATCAGAACTTTCTTCTCAGAATTTCTGAAGGGAGGCCCCTGCTTTTTCCATTCCCCCTAATTTCATCATAGCCACTATGCCACTGTGCTAGATACAGAATAGTCCAAACACACATCATTCTCTCCTATTTGATAATGGAACCCCGGTTGCAGCTGGGAAGCCCTATTTCCAGTTGTTTTGAAACTAGATGTGGTCACTTAGTGCTTGACTGGCCAGATATAAAGAGAAGTCTTTGCGGGGCTTCTGGAAAATGTCCTTAAAGAGAGATGATATTCTTTTCTCCCATGCCATTTCTCTTCTGCCCGGGATGTGGATCTTTTGGGAGAATTTGAATGGCCATCCTCAGTAGTTCAGATAGTGACATTCTAGGGAAAACAGGCCAGTGAACTATATGGAACGTAGGTCTCTGATGATGATGGAGCTTCTGCATTAATTTGAACCACCTATTCCAACATATGAAAGTACTAAATTTTAATCTTTTGCTTTTCTATAATTTATAACTGCAAAAAATCTCTAACTCTAATTTTTTCTAGCATATTTTTAGATAAACTTTCTTTCCTCAAACTTGAAACCTGGCTTTAATATCACTGACTGCTATTCTCTTCATGCACACAAGATAAACCTCCTGTATGCTTGTTACTGGGCTAGCTTCTGAGATTGGTCAGGGAACAGAACAGATGTGATTACAGAGTGTATAATCCAGCAAAGGAGATAAGCATTAAGCAAATAAATATATAATTAGAAAGAGTAGTGTAAAAAACTAAATCATATGATGCAAGTTAAAACAAAGTCTTGGGGATGGAGCAGTGGCTCAGCGGTTACGGCACTTGCCTGGCATGTGCAAGTACGCGAGTTCAAACCCCAGCACCACGTACACAATGAAGTGTTGGAGCAACAAAAGTCACATCAGAAACTAAATAAAATTGATTCTCTCTCTCTCTCTTTCTCTTACTGTCCCTCTTTCTTTAAAAAAAAAAGAGTCTTGATTTGGATAGAGTTTCAAAGTACAATTTGTATGATGCTAATTGAAACCAAAAGATGCACAAAGTTACCAGGAAGAGAGTTGGAAGAGAAGAACATGTGAAAATAACATCAGTAGACAAGAGTTTAATTCATTTCAGAAACTGGAAGGGTGTCAGTGTGACTGGAGGTAAATGCTAGAGCAAGGAGAGGCAGGAGATGCTGCAACCAGGGCTCCCGTGAGATAGGGTGTGACCTACAACATCCTCAACAAGCACTCATACTTCCCTATTTCTTCTGACTTCTGTTTATCACTACTCATCTTCCCTGGTCTCTCTCATGGAGTCCTTTCACTCTGCATCCTCCTTGCCCCTTAGTCAAGTCTACTCCAGAATTAAAGTCTTGTTGTGTAACTTTCACACACTCTTCAAGGAAAACATGATGTTCTCCTATGTTAACTCAAGCTCAGAAAATTTGTTGAGATTGCCTCAAGCCTTCTGATTCTTCTCTGGAGGCACAATAAGGATCTTCTGAGAGGCTGCCAAACTCCCACGTTGCAACAACAACAACAATGACAAAAAAAAAAATCCCTGCACACATCTTCATTACTCTCCAAATCCCCTGTCCACACTTTGGGAGAAATAGTCTTTCGATAATGTTAGAGTTCTGAAACTTTTGTGTCAGACAGCCTGCATTTGAGTCTCAGCTCTTCCACTTACCAGCTGAGAGGCTGTAGGCATATTAATTAGCCTTTATAAGCTTCAGAATCATTACATGTGATATTAATTGTATCAAAATTCAAAGGATTGCTATGGGGATTAAATTATGTAATCCATATTAAGCATTTATAACAGTGCTTTGAAATGCAACTTGGAAGAGATCAACAGCCTAATTATTATTAGCCAAAAACATATTACTTGAGTTTCACACCAAATGAGACCATGTGGAAGATCTAATTCAACACTGTCAATCTGTAGAGCAGAAAAACAATTTTCCAAAGGACATACAGCCTGGTATCACTCACTCAGTCTCCTGGCTCCCATAGTTGGTTCTCATGCTTTCTACTGTACCATATAAGTGCCTCAGTTGATGATTGTGAAGTCTGATTCTGAGTGGTTATATTTATTAGTAACAATCACCGCCTAAAGATATGTTAAATGATAATTTTGATGTGCACTGATTTTGGAAAAATGCAAGGAATTCGACTAGATTGAAATATTCAAGTGTGTGGGCCTTTCCTTTCTCTTTATCTGTAGGAAGATGAACTTAAAAAATACTCAGGACAAATAAATAAATATTTGCCATTGTATTGCTCACCTGAGTTTTGGAATTAGTTCCCTATCCTCTTTTTAATGAAAATGTTTCTCAAACTCTATTTCTTACAGTCAGGAATTTGGGAATTCTTTGTAGTTTAAAAGTATTTTTATTTTGATAATAGTCTAAGAATTGATGCAAGCATGCTCTGAGTCAGCATATATCCAACTTATAATGGAAAAGGACTTGCATATAGAATTTGTACAGATAAGGAACTCAAATAAATGAACACCAAAAAAACCCCAATTAAAATTGAACTTAAGAACTAAACAGAAACTTCTCAAAAAGACACATACAAATGGTCAACAAGTACACAAAAAATGGATCAATATTATTGATCATCAGAGAAATGTAATTCAAAACTGCAATGTAATGTCATCTAAACCCATCACCAAAAAGATAAGAAGTAACAAATGCTGGCAAGGATGCAGAGGAAAGAGAACTCTTAGACACTGCCAATGGAAAGGTTAGTTAGTACAGTCATTATGGAAAACAGCATGGAGATTCCTTGAAAATCTAAAAATAAAACTACCACATGACCCAGCAGTTCCACTACCAGGTATATAGTGAGAAGAGTTGAAATCTTTATACCAAAAGTACATTTGCACTTTCTTTTTTATTGCACATTATTCATAAAAGTCAAAATACGGGATCAATCCAGATGGCCTTCAGCAGATGAATATATAAAGAAAATGTGGTATATCTACACAATGGAATACTACTCAGCCATAAAATAGAATCAAATCTTGCCATTTGCAGCAATATAGATGCAAATAGAAAACATATTGAGTGAAACAAGTCAGACTGAAAGACAAATACCACACATTTTCACTCATTTAAGGAAATCTGTAAGTCAATCTTGTAAAAGTACAGAACATAATAGTGATATGGGCAAGCGCAAGAGGGAAAGAGGTCAGAAAGATCAAAAGGAGCATTTTGTTACTGGGAAGGGTTTGGGCGTGTTGAATGTAGAAGAAGAGTTGATTGACACAATTAATGTACTATGTATGCATTATGGAAATATCACAGTGAATCTCACCAATTTAAGCAATTAATATATTAATAGTTACACTTTAAAATAAATAATACCATAAAGTTAAAAAAAGAATTTGTCGGGGGCTGGAGCAGTGACTCAGCAGTTTAGTGCTTTTCTGGCATGATAAGGACGTGAGCTTGAACCCTAGCACCCCATACACAATACAGTGTTGGAGCAATGAAAGCCACATGAAAAACTAAATAAAATTGACTCTCTCTTTCTCACCATCCCTCTCTCGTAAAAAAGAATTTGTGTATATAGTTCATAGGAAAAATTAGTGCCAAGAGATTACACTAACATTATTAATGTATATATGCTGATTATATTTAATTTTAATATGAATGACTGAAGTAAAATTTGAATGACTGGAAAATTACAACAAGCATCCCTAATTCATTCTGTGTATGTTGTTTGTTTTAGATGGAAATATTATGTTTGCATGCTAATGGGAATCATTCCTTAATAGGAAAAAATGATCATGTAGAAAAGAGATCATTTATTTGCAGGAGCAAAAGTCCTTGATTAGAAGAAAATGAGTGAAATCAGCTGTATAGTATAATTCCTTTGTTCAGAGCAGGAGTATTAGGTGCATGGTAACAGGAAGGATAAAGTACGTTGATACATGTATATGGATTAGGTAAATCTGGTGATAGGAAGGTAAATAGGTTTTCTCCCCATTGCTTGAATATTTTCAGTGAAATAAAAGGCAAAGCCATTAGCTAATACCACTTTTATAGTGTGAGAATGAATTGTTTGGGAAATATAGAGGGTATTACTTAGAAGTGCTGAGAATCCATCTGAATTGGCCTAATCCACAAAAATGTTTTCATAATAAGTAGAGGGATGTACTGACAGAGAAGAAAGAGTGTATGAATGAAAATGTAACCAGGCTGTTAGCACTAAAATTCAAATGTTGGTCAAATAAATTTTTAACATAATATTGAAATAAAGGACGGATACACAACACCAAAAATACCCAAATTGACACTAGCCTTACGAAAACTCTGTTGCAAGTTGATGATGTACTTGAGAAAAATAGGGACAGTAAGGTAATCCACTCAATGCTCAGACAACAACTGACAGGCATAGGAAGTGGCAGAAAAGCTCAGCCAGGAAATACAGACAAATGCCTCTGGACACATACTAGAGGCATAAAAAGAAAATCGACGTTTGAAAAGCCTGGCGGCAAGTGAAGGTCCTGATGTAACTGATATCCATGAGATGCTTACTCGATTTCAGAACACAGAATACCAAACAGTTAAGCATTCTTGGGGAGAAAATGAAAAGTATGGCTCTAACCATGTCAAGAAAATTTTAGAAAAATAAAGCAGAGTCAGATAAGAGTCAACTCTAGGCACTCCTAGCAACCTACCGGCCATATGGATACAGTTTGTGATAAAAGGTTTCTTTAAGTAAATTTAATACTGGAATCACTGGAGCCACTTTATGGTGGTACATTTCAACGACAAGAAAACAGCAAAATCACTATACACTATTTTGGAGTTTATTTACAAGATTTTATAGAGAATGCCAATCCCAAGTAATCTTAGTGGACAAGTAAAAAGTAAAAGAGAATAAAGAGACTGGTTGCTTTACTCTATTCGATCGATGAACTAGATGTAAATAAAACATAAAAACTGAATTTCCAGCCAAAATTTTGAGAAAACCCTAAGTATAAACTGTATAAACCATGATTAATGTACATGACAATGATCATACAAATAGCTACTTTCAGAGAGTCAGAGAGGGTTTGCCATGATGTGCCCCGACCCTCAGAAAGTTTCCAGAAACAGCAATAGAGCACATGCAATTAAATTAGCCTTCCTTCCATGGCAGGAAAGTTATAGGCATAATGTTATTTTCAGAAATGCAGTCTATTGAGATCAAGGCAACATTAGCTCTCACTAATCTACCAGAGTTCTTTGGGAAGGACAAATAAATGGTAGGATGAGGAGGAACTGGTGGCTAATTATTTTTGACAGGAGAAAATTTCAAGATGTTATTAAGCCTGTATAATAGCATCAACTTTTGTTAGCAAAGCAAGCAATGAAGTATTTGGTAGTTTTGTTTTTTTTTTAAATTCTGTATAAAGTACGCAGCTGAATCCAAATTTCTAATTTACATCACTTTACTCCAACTCACTCCAGATCCCAAGAAAATTATCAATACATTTTATTTTTTCTCCAACATCATTATCATTATTATTGATGCATTAAATTTGTACATAATGATAGGCCTTGTTGTTACATATTCATACCTGCATACGATGTAACAATATAATTTGACCAATATCCCTCCCCAGTACGCCCTCTCTCTCTCCTTCTGTCAATCAATACACTTTAAAAATAGGAATCCTCACATGAAAATATCATTCGGTATAAATTATATTAAAAAATTAATGAGAAATAGCCAACATATGTAAGGCAATTGGATTGAAACCATGTCTTGTGACTCGTTTGCTTGAAAATGCAAAAAAGCAAGTGAAGGAGATCCTGGGGCCTCTGACTTGAAAACATAACAGCTGGACTTGACAACAGGCCATAGTGCAAATTGGATCATCTTCTCTCAGTTCGTGGATCCCATTGAAATTCCACAGCCGTGTGCAGACAAGTCGTACACCGTCTCAGCAAGGGGAAGGACATTAAGTCTAGAGCAAGCAGTGCTTCCATGTGAACTGGGAGTAAAGGCAACATCCGTGCTGAGACCAGACACCATCATGCCATGCATTCGTAAAAGAGAAAAGAAACCGGGTGGTGGGAGAAAAGGCCAGGCAGGAAGAAAGGGTAGAGGTCTTCGATCTTCCAGACAAAAATTCACTCAACACCAAATCTCCTGAAATGATGCTCAGACCCTGTGTTCTTCCCATGGCACTCTGGCTCCAAGATCTCAGAACTAGCAGCGCAGACTTCCATCAACCAGCTCCCCAGACTACCCCCACCCTGGAATTTTAAAACATAAGAAAACAAATTAAAAGAGTAATTTAATAAACACACATGCCAGGAATAAAAGTAAAATATAAACAAAGCACAAACTGTAGATGACAGTGTGTGACTCATGTTCAAGAGAGTGTCCTGGATGGAAGAGCAGGTTTGTGAGCAGTTCCACAACATTGACTTTGGACAAGTGGCATTTCAAGTGGTTATGACACACTGGAAGGAAATGTGCTTGTAGTGAACTGCCTCTGTGATGTCCCTGCTGTTTCACCTCCTGCTGTCCATGCCTCTATATGGACACCTCATCTTGGAGGGGCTGGACCAAGGACTCACCTTTAATGAATAGGATACGGCTAAGGCAGTGGGTTGACACTCCTAAGATTAGGTTGTAACAAGCATAGGACTGCCCTTTCATTTGCTCTTCTCTTCCTCTTTCTCAGGGAAGCCAGCTACTATTGTGAGCCACCTAGCAGAGAGGCCTGAGTCCAAGCTCAAGCAATTTGCTGAGCCCTACCAACGTACCAACCATCACAGAAATATGCTCAGGACTAAATTCTCAGACACTTGGGCCTTAGACAGACCACAGCCAAGTCCTCCCCTTGTGAGAGACCCTGAGCCACAAGGCCTTACACCTAAACCAAAGAAACTGTAAGATAATGAAAGTTTTTGTTTAGGGGATTTGGTGTTTGCTTAGCAGTACTGGGAATTGAACCCAGTTGTACTTCACCACTAGGCTACATATGCAAGCGTTTTTTAATTATTATTTTGAGTCAGGGTCTCAGTGGGTTGCCCTGGCTAGTCTTGAACTTGCCATCCTCCTGTCTCAGCCTCTGGTGTAGCTGGGATTACAGGTGTGCACCACAGGTTTGTTTGCCGTTTGAAGCCATTAAGTTTGGGGTGATTTGTTACACAGCAATAGATAATAAGTAGTATAATAAAGAAATTGGATTTGCAGTTTGAAGCTTTGGGGTGAGCTTTATGAAGAGTTTTAGTTGGAGTTTTAGGGATAATAGAGTAAGTGATAGTTGACATAGTTAACAACGAGATGATTCAGGGAAAAGCAAAGAGTTGGAAGAGGATCAAACAAAAGAATTCTACGTTAAGCACATCAACTTACATCCTAAAAGATTCAAAAAAAATATTTTTCTAGGATTTTCTTGTTTTGAAATCAATTTGACCCATATATGATTACACAGTGATAACCTTTTGAAGATATCTCAATTCCCTATAATTAACAACTCTTTCAGGTTGAGATCGTACCTATTTATGAACACGTAATGAACACAGTATACTGTTTCTTCGTAGATCAACTCTAAAACGGAAAATTGCTAACTTATTGAGATAGCTTCATTCTAGGTCACAGTGTTCCCCAAATGCCTCTGAGCTGTTTTTAACAGGCTGCTTTCTGAGAAAAAACAAAATGTCAGCAACAGGCCGTTAAGAAGTTTTGCTTGCTTTGTTTTATTTTG
The DNA here is from genome assembly GCA_004027875.1 of Aplodontia rufa. Lineage (NCBI taxonomy): Eukaryota > Metazoa > Chordata > Mammalia > Rodentia > Aplodontiidae > Aplodontia > Aplodontia rufa. The sequence goes on from PVKS010000023.1 coordinate 117,616, forward strand.
TGTTTTTTTAGCTCATGTATCATGCTGTTTTGGGGAAAGAATAAAGAATAATTGAAGACACAAATTGCAACTAGTATTAACTTTTTTTATTTTTTCTTAAATCATGGTAGCCTCACACTATGATGAGATTTTAGACATCAACGTTTCCATGCCAGCATCGACTGCCCGCATCTGGCTATACCTATTGACATTTAAATCTCCAGAATACCATAGAAACCATCTCTATGGGAAAGAGAAGATTTGTTCACACTGTTATGACAATATGACCGATTATATTGCAGCAAAAATTTGAGAAAAATCTTAGGTAATGTAGAGTGTTTAACTGTTGCAAAATATAAATTTCCTGGAATACTTGTTCTTTCTAGATTAGGAAAGATTTATATGATGGGAAAATTGAAAAATAATTGGAATTGCAAAAGGCATCCAGAATGGATAGCCATGAGTAGCGAGCAATAAATTTAAGAGCAGTGACCCATATGGTCACAAACAGGGTGTAATATGGCTATGAATAAAATAGAGATATAAATTACATATTATAATTTTATCAAACCTATAGTCTATTGATGTCTAAACTATTAAAGTCTAAAATGATTAAATCTCTGTGATTTTAGGGATCTTTTGAGTCACTAGAAAGTGAAGATGAAGGACAATGCACAAAAGAATGGTTAGATTCAAATAATCCCAAATATCCTATAGTTTCCACAGAAAATTCCTATCGGCTCTTCCTTTGCCTCTTAATCAATGGTTACATTGGTTTGCTGATTTTCCCAGAATACATCTTTAATTCTCTACCATTCTGTGTTCTGTTCCACTCTGTGTCTTTTCTCTTGACTTCTTTAGGGGTTTGGCCAGGGGCAGGCATTGGCAAGAAGCCTGGAGAAGTAGACCTGACAGAAGTCAAGGTGTCTGTTCCTCTGGCCGCTTCTTCTTCAGCCTACAGGTTGGTGCTGGCTGGCTTCTTCTATCAAAGACACCTTTCCTAGAGCTTCAATTTTCTTCAGGTGTCACTTCTTCCTGTTGCTCCTGTTTGCAATTTCATCCTAGGATGTTTGTGCGAGATACATACAAACTTAATAGTCATTTCATTGCAATCATATCAATTACTTCATTTGAGCATATTTTCAGTTTTTTACTGAGACACTGAACATGGGCAATACATATTCACACAGACACGTTATATAAATTTATATACATATAGTCACCAAAAAAGTCAATCAGCTCCTTTAACTAAATGAACAAATGTATTTACTGTATTCATTTGGTTTTTTAAAAGACAGAGAGAGTGAGAAAGAAAGAATCAATTATATTTAGTTTTTTTCACTTGGCTTTTGTTGCTATGACACTTCATTGTGTATATGGTGCTAGGGTTTGAACCCGAGTCCATGCCCATGCCAGGCAAGTGCTGTAACCACTGAGCAACCAATCCAGCCCCTACTGTATTCATCTTTAATGTGAATACATTAATGGAAATGTTATTTGCTTTCCATGTACTTTCTTTCTTGCTCTACAAGTTCAAGAAATAAATATTCACAAATGAGAAATGGTTTTCCTGCTAGACGAACTCTAACTTATCTTCCAGAATTTTATTGCCAGTTTCCAACCCATTTAGTAGCAGCATGAGCTAAAAATAACATCATCTCACCCCCCCCCCAAAAACGGTACTCTAGAATAGCAACATCCCAGTTTTATCTTTGAATTGATATGTAATCTACCTTTAAAAGATTTACACCTGCAACAGAATCAGTCCATTCTTCACAATTTACCAAGGGAACACACACATTGCTGTTGTCTAGGGTGTCTATTTGATTCATACCATTGTCCGATGTTCCAGATGGTCATGTAAGTAGAGTTTAAAGGAAGTAAATTACAAACCAACCCTTTCTCTTTTCTTCTAATATCCCATGCTTTCCGTGGTGAGTCAATTAACATAGGAGCCAGAGCCCTATGTTCTTCATCAAATAAAACCTTTACTCTTCACAGCAACTCCTGAAAGTTCTGCACATTTCTCAATGTCAAATTTGAAGTATGGTCTTTTTTTTTTCCAGAAAAGGTCTCTTTTCTACATCTCTAGTTGGCATTTATGAATCTCAAGCTATGCTATGAACTGCAATGTAAAAGCTTTTCCCTATAAAATGTAAAATGCCAAAGTGATATTTACAGAACTGTAAATATCTTCCTCATTGAATTTAGAACTATCATATGTAAGGGCAAGAAGTCACCCCATAGAAGTACGAAAGAAAGTTAGAACAAAGTCAAATGGGTAAATAATCACTCACAGTTCAGCTTCACCACTGCAAATGTCTCCCCTGGGAAAATTCAAAGAAGAAACAGGTGTTGCTATGGCAAGACCTAAGGAATTGTTCTTCCTTTAACACATGGAAACTGGGCCTTGACATCAAAGTTTACCAGAATTTTGTGAAAGTACACATCAAAAATAGGTGTGGAGCAGTCTGGAGAGGTGGCTCAGCAGAATCACACTTGCCTGGCATGTGTAAGGACCTGAGTTTGTTCCCCAGCACCACATACACAACTAGATGTCTGAGAAACAAAAACCAAGTGAATAATAAATAAACAAAATTGATTCTCTCTCTCTCTTCCTATCTCTATTAAAAAAGCTTAAATTAAAAATTAGGTGTGGTGGTCCGTGAGTTGCAACCCAGATATTCTGGAGGGTGAAGTGAGAGGATCACTTGAAACCAGCCTAGGTTTCAAGACATAAAGAATCTGTCTCAAAACAAACAAACGTGTGCAGTTCATAGCATGGAAACTTCTCTAGGTCTTCTTTCCATAAAATGAAGATAATGTTATCCATGCAATTCTTGAGAAGATACTGTGCCTTTTCCACGGGAACTCTCATTAAATGTTAGTTTTCTTCTCCACCACAATTTAGTAAAAGAAATTATATATTTATATATATGAGACATATACTCAAAATTAGATAGACTGTACCACATAAGATAAAAGACTGATAAATTCCTATGAAAAGTGAGTTAATTATGTCAGATGTTGTATATTTGAGTCGTGTCTGGTAATAGGAATGAAAGGTAGGAAAACAATTAGACAACTATTTCACACATTTGGAAGAGAGTAAGGTATGCTAAAGATATGGAAATCATAGTTCACCAGCAGAGTCATGTACTTTAAGAGTGATTGTAGGAGCTGGCATGGCGGCCCTTGCTAAGTTGCTGAGGTTGATTTTTAACTTGAAACTCTCCAGCCTCCACCTCCCGAGCCACTAGGATTACAATCTCAGAAACTTAGCAAGACACTGAGTAATTTAAGGACACACTCTCTCAAAATAAATACTAAAAAATGGGATGGGAATGTTGCTCAGTAGTTGAGCACTGCTGTGTTCAATCCCCAGTACAATTAAAAAAGAAAAGAGAGAGACATCATCATAGGAGAAAAACCTGAAAAGTTGGGTTTGTACCAAGTTATAGACAGCCTTACAGTTTGTAATAGCCAGCCTTGCTCAATGGCAATATTTTAGCCAATGAAACTCAACTGAGGCACAATCATTGATAATTAAAAATATTGGCCTAAAGTTGAGTAATGGTTTTAATGGGTTGTTTTGTTCATTTCCTTTTATCTGAAAGGTTGAGACAGGCTTTTGGAAAACTATGTCTGCAGATTATAGATAGATACATTGGATTAGAAGAAGTGGAGCTGTTCATGAGAGACACAGAGAGCTGCTGAGGACTGTGTAGGTGAGGAATGAACTAGAACGGCTGCAGAAGAATAGAAAAGTGGAGGAGAAATGGGAGATACATTTCATTTGTTTAAGGGAAGTTTCACAACTGGCTGAATGTTAATCTTGAAAACGAACAAGTAAAAGATTTTTCTCAGGTATCACACTCAAATAAGTAGGAGAATAACTGTATCCTAGCTAAAGAAAGGAGAACTTTTTTGAGAAAAAAAATGATGAGCTTATGTTCTCACATAGTGAGTGCAAAATGTGACAGTATCATGGTGGTCAAATAGAGTAGATGGAATTTTAAAAAGTATCTGAATGCAGTAGATCCCTGAGTGTTGGAAATATAAAAAAAAGAAGGAATAAATTTAGATAAAATCATAAGATAATAAGAGGATTGAAGGCATAGGCTTTAGTAAATGGCTTTATTTAGCAAGTGGAAGTAAAGATATTTAAAAAGATGTAACTAAAAAGCTCACAAGAAGAAAAAAAGAATCACATTATAATATAGTACTGTGAGAAAGTATTGCTTAGCATTTAAGAAATCAGATAGACTCGGGTTCTGGTTCTGGCTCTGCTTCCTCATCGAAATAACAGGGATTATAATGGTACATATCCCATAAAGTTGTATGAGATTAAATCCAACAATGTAAGTCAAACATTTAATAACATGCTCAGGATAGAGTTACTGTTCAATAAATTTTGGTAATAGTAGTCATAAATGAGTAACTTTTTTTCCAAAAAATAAAAATGTGAAATTGATGAAGTATCATTATAGTCCCTGTTTCACAGATCTGAAAAAGCCAGGAATGTTAAGTAGGTTGCTCAAAGAGGCATAAAAGATGGCTCCAGGCTCTGCCTGACTCTAGAATACTTACTACCTGGTAATAACTGGTCTTTAGTATAGCAATTTGGACTCAAATTCCTTGGAAAATGATTCTTATGTAAAGTCTGTTTAGAACTGTATATTCCAAGTTACTCTCTGAAATTTTTGTTTTTGCTTACTCAGATGCTGCTCAGAAATCTGGAAGTATTAAAAATGGCATCTACCAAACATCAGAGCATATTATTAATGAATTAATTTGTTATTATTAACACACACACTTGGCCTCTAAAAGGTTATCTATTCTCACACATTTTGCCTGTAAAATATTGCCTCTACCCTTTAAAATTGTTTTATTGTATGTTCCAGAGTTTACAAGAAAGTAGTAGAAATTGAGGGGCTTGTAATTTGTGAAACGTTTATATTCAGGACTTCCATTATGAGATTACACTGGGAAATGAATTAACTAACCTAATACAGTTGGCTCTCTCTTGATTAGACCTGCTTTGCTGAGGTGTAAAAATATTCTCAACAAAGCAAGCATATCAACCACTCAAAAGAATAAACCTTCCTTTTTATGTTGCCTATTAACCCCTTATGCCAACATAAAGAAAGAATACTGTATCCGTCAGGGTTCACTGGAGAAACAGAACCAGTAGAATGCATATAGAAGAGGAGATTCATTAAGTTGACTCACATGCACAGAGGTTGGTGTCCACAATGGTCATCTACGTGTGGAAGAGCTGGGTAAATTAGTAGTTGTTCATTCCAAGAAGCTGGACATCTCAGGACAAGAGGGAGCAAGATGCAGCCCCAGTCCAAGGCTAAAGACCTGGAAGCTTCCAGGAGTCATTGGTGTGACTTCAGGTTCAGTGGCTGAAGAATCTGGAACCTGAGGTCCATGGGCAATGGCAGCAACAAAAACACACCAGCTCCAAAATAATAGAGCTTCCTCTCAGTACAAGCTTTGCCCTTCTGCTTTTTCTTTAATCTGGGACCCAGCCTATTGCACAGTGCTGCCCTCATTCAGGACAATTCTTCCCACCTCAGGTCTCTGAACCACAAGCCAATTGTCTTTTGAAGCACCCTCACAGATACCCTCTTAAGTTCTTCTGTTCCTCTACCTGGAACTTGACTGTTCATTTCCATCTCAAGAATATAAAGTGATATAATATCGTCTATCACTATACGACTGGCTTATAGTCAACAACGTTTGAGGCTTAGATTTTGGAAATATTCTGTGAACATTTTATGGTTTCAGAGTCATTGAGCTTGTTTAATCATTTGAACATTATCAAATGATAAAGGAAATATATGACTACACAAAAGTAGATATATTTTATTTAGAAATTTTTTAAAAACTCTAAATGGAATATTGGTATGTCCTGGCATATTATGTTAATAAAGATGCTAAAAGTTCTTTTGGACTCTAGTTCATTAACATCTACATTATAAAGAAAATAATAACTTCTTGGTTAAAATGCTGAGAAAGTATTTAGGTGTGTTTGATCTAAAGTGTATATGCTCAGTTTCACATTATTGTTTCCTAACATATTTAATCTATTTTGCCTTTTTTACTGATTAATGCATTTCTGTTATGTTTGAGTAGCCTAGAATATGAAATATAGACTTATTAAAGGACTAATCTTGGAGGAGTATTATATAATGAGGAAAGAATAAAATGTACACATTTGAAGATAGAAATTATGTTAAATCCTTTCAAATGTATTCATTTATATTTGTATAAAATAAATAAGTTTATGAAAACTGATTGTATGATTAGAAGAGAAAAAGACCAGGATGCTGACTGACATGGCTTTTGTAATCCAGCCACACTCTCTGCCAGGACTTATTGTCACAGGCATGGAGACTCATTTGTACAAAAACTCAAATTTACTTCACACCCATTCTTGAATTGAATATTTCTGAACCAGTTAATCCTGTTTGCTTCCATTGCCTCCATGATGTATAATAAAGAGAGCAGAAGATTTCAGTATTGATTTGCTTTGGCCTGAAAGGCCACATGGTATACAAACTTGAGCAGAACAAATCCATTGGCTCCCAAGCTATGCAAATGAGAGCTAAAGATTTCATAACATGTTGAGGAGACTTTTCACTCTTTTGCAGAGTGCAAATGAACTTGGAGCTCCTGATGAACCTTAAAGCTATCTGTTCTGCCGAAGGCCATGCTGGAGGGAATATAACTCTACAAGAGGCTTTCAAAGGCTGTGACTCCTGGAACAAACGAGTTCCTTGAGAAAGATACAGCTTGGGACATATGTACCAAGTGGATTGCAAGGCAAACTTCAGAACTGTGAAAACTTCAAATGTGTCATATGCTGCTTTGGAAAAATGAGTCAATGAAGACAACTGGAAGATCAGGAAGAAAGACATCTAGCTTTGGTTACATCATGGAAGTGTGAAGAAAATTAACCCTCTGGGAGAGAATAAAACTCAGAAATGGTAAAAGGAATTTGGTGCAGAGAAACTGATGTTTGAGTGAGAAAAGAAAGAAGTCAAAACAAGGCAAGACTGGGGAAAAAATTTTAAAGGTTGTGGAGTCTTAAATCTAGTAAACACTAACAGTGTACCTTGTTACACTAATGTGACCTGTATAGTCTTAAGGCCCCAGGAAAGAGGAGCTCCTGCTTTGGTTTCATGCTTGATGGGTCCTCAAGTTATCACACACACATGCACATATGTACATGGATTTATTAAAGCACACATATGCAGTTCTAGACTTCGATCTTGCACTCAGCACTAGCAGAGTATGGCTATTAAATTACCATATTCGTACCCTATGATTTCAAAACAGGTCACTGACAGGAATACCTGAAGGCTTACAAGTTGTGCTACTGGAGAAAGAAGTGAAGAACATAATCACTAATGGAAAGGATTTTTAAAAAAATAAAATGGGTCCAATAAGAAAAAAAATGACCAATTAATCTTTTGTCAAATCTTCCCTCTCAAATGTCATGAAGAAATACACTTCATGTGACAAAGCATGGGGCATGGGTCTCCGTACAGTAAAGTATAAAAGCTTATTGTTTTCTTGTGTCCCAAATGATGGCTCTGGAGATACTATTTAATTTAGGTGTAATTTACAGTAGTTAAGCATGATTACTAAGGAACATTTTGCAAATTAGACAACTTATGTTACTCATAAATATGCATAAGCCCAGGTCTATGCATAACTAGATGGACACTGAATTCCAGAACTGATCATCTTTATTAAAAACATTTTGATACAATTTTATTTTTATTATGAATTTTGAAGATTTAATAACATACTATTGATTTTCAAATGCCACATTCGCTAATTACAGCTTGTATTTTCCTTTCATTTTAATATATAATTTGAGTATCTTGAAAAAATATGTTTTTATTTTTATTTAATAACATAGTACTAAGAATCTAGTCAGGAAAACAATCTATACCAGTTAATCAATTATTTTTTTTAAAAAAAGTGAATGTGAGATATTCTTAAATAGATTTTAGAGGACTTAAGGGGAAAAATCAAAAACTGAGTAATAGAAAAATTAATTGCTGAAAGAAGTTCCCACTCCTTGTGTAGGATAAACAGAAAGAAGAGACTGTATTTTTAAAGCCTAGAAGTTTATGTGTGATTCACACCTTCATGGAGGGGCACTAACCTGGTGGAGCTGGTCGCTCTGCAGCCAGGAAGAGTCTCCCAACAGATCTGAAATGAAATCTGAGGAAGGCAAACTAACTTTTAGGTGCTGGTATCTTTGAGGGTACACAATAAGACTGGTTCTGAAAATAAAACAAATGAACAAAAACCCAAGACTGAAGACAGTAGCTACTGCTAAGATGAAGAACTATTACCAGAGAGACTCTTAGAGGAACAAGATACAAACACATACAGAAGCCCAGCCTTTCTCCCTCCTGCTTCCCAGTCTTCTTCAGTACCCCTGCTGGAAACACCTGACAGGAACCCAACTGGGGAAGGAGAAAGTGGCTTCCAGAGACCTAGGCTCAGCACAACAATGGAGTGTAGAGGAGGATGATTTTGAAACAACCAGAATACACAGTCCACTGCCTGGTCCACCCCTTGAAACCTCAGTGTGTCACTTTCTGTATACATTGGAACTTCTATGAAGCTTCTTGTTTCTTTCTTTTACTTACAGAAATATGCTTTTTGCTTATACAAAACTCTCCTCTCTCCTCACTTTCTTCCTGCAAAAGTGAGACATACATGTGAATAGGCATTGTGCACATTGTGGGTATACCATAGCACACTGTGTAGGTCACAATCGAAGAATTAGTAATACTCCCTTAAAAATCAGACAAATTTCCACCTGGGCAGTCAGTAACCAAAAAACAAACCAAAAAAAAGTCTAATTTTTTTTCTCTAAAACACTAAAGGGACATGCTCACATAACGCATGAGAGAAATATGCCCAGAGTGTAAATCCCTCATTCCTATAATTGGCCATGAGGCTATGGTTACCCTTAAAATCCATTTCATCTTACCCCTGCTCTTAGCCACAATCTTGACTGATTGGAGTTTTTTTAACCTGGTGAAGTGATCCAAAATTTCATTTCTAAAGAACAGAAATCCTCAATAATGTTTTTTTTTTCCTTCCTCTGGTTTCTCTTTAACTTTCACCATATGAAATGGAAATACTGAAAGACATCTCAAGGAACTCATTAAATTTCAGGGACAGTTGGCCACACACCCATTACAAAGGCAAACTTGAATTTCCTCTCCATAATTACCACAGCCATAGGGGTGACTTGTATGTCCTGTATTTGCCTCTTGGTTCAAAAGAACAAGAGCCACCAAAACACACACAGCAGTTCAATTCATTGAAACTCTTGTCATGTCCTTATCAGATATCCTTCCTTTGGAAACTAAGAGCTCTTGAGCAACATAACTTGCAGAGATTGGAAGTAAAGAAATTCTGTGCTCAGGTTATGAAGTGTAATAGTAACAAGAGCCATTCTCACACCTAACTCTGCTCCCCACAACAATTATTTCTTAAGTAGCCAACAGCGTTGGTCACTGATCTAAGTATAAACTATATGTACACTAGGAATTAACTATGTTGTTTCAGGGTACTGACTCCAAATTGGTGTTATAAAGTGTTATTGAGAAAATATCTTATATAACTGATACATATATAGAGTATAATTTCAACTTTTTGGCATTTATGTTTAGTATTCATTTTGGGTGAAAAATACATTTAATTTTTACTCTTTAAATGCAGTTATACACAATTTTTAAGGCCTTTATGTCATTACAACTGATTGCAAGTCCAGACCATGATAGAAAAAGACATAAAAATGAACCCCAAAAGATTGATTCTGAAAGGGGACTAAAAGGAAATTTTCAAAGAGTTGCTCTACTTAAATTTTTTAAATGCTATCAATAAAAGTAAAGAGAATTCTGCAAAAGATAATATATAAAATCCACCAATAACACATTATAAGTGTTTAATGATGTTTTAGTTACTAATTAAAACAATACACATAAACATTAGAAAATTCTCATCTAATTCTCTATTGAAAAGGTCAGTTGAAATCAGTGATACAATTATTGAATGATATAATTACTGATCAAAGCAATGAAAATTTTTTTAAAAAAGAATTTCACATCAAATTCAGAATTCAGGACCAACACATGGAATTCTTAATTGCATATTACAATGTGAAGAAAATTATGCTCATGAAGTTAGTAAATTACAGAAGGAAAGCAAAGGTTATTCACTGTGCTTATTGGATGATAATTCTGGAAAATAGTAATCATCATTTTGAAAACATGAGAATATTTCTAACAAACATAATTTGAATTTAATGATTCAAATTTATTATTATAATTTTCCTTTCTGTTATCCTGGCAGAATATTTATATTTGACTTTATGCCAGAATTATTTCAAATAATAAATTATCAAAACAGACTTTTAAAAATGTTGTAAATAAGCATAACATAAAATTTACCATTTTATTAACTTTAAGTGTATAATGTAGCATTAAGTAATACAACCACCACAAGTACCCAGCAACAGAACTTTTTCACCATCCCAAACTGAAGCTCTGTAATCATTAAATAATAACTCCCTAGACCCTGTCTCACTTCCCATAGAGAAATGGGCTTCTATATTCCAAATTCAAGATCAAAGTATTCTGTGCCTACAATTACATTTTTCATAACCATCCTTCAAGATCAACTTCGAACATTGTGGTTGGAAATATATACATTTGCAAATAAAACAATAGAACAGGAAATCCAAACACACACAAGCAATAGCTAGAATCAGGGAGGGTGATAGAGTGAATAAACAATAAAATAATGTGAGTCTTTAATACCAAAAGTAAATGCCGGGGCTGGAGCCATGGCTCAGTAGTTGCTATGCTTGCCCAGCATGCGCAAGTACACAGGTTCAAACTCCATCACCCATGTGCACAACTAAGTGTCAGGAAAGCCATGTGAAAAACTCAAGAAAAATTGATTCTCTCTCTCTCTCTCTCTGTCCTTTTCTCTTTGTAAAAAAAAAAAAAGTAAATGCCAATATAAAGTATTTATCTCATGAAATAAATTTTAGCTAAGATAAAGATTTAATCTTGTAGAAACTGTTTCATCAGAATAAAATTAATTATTACATATAGTCTCTATTTCTTACTTGAAAAGGTGTTAAGGACTACCTTTCACAGGCCTGGATTTAGCTCCCACCTCCACAAAAGAGTGAAAATATTTGACCCTTGACTCATTTGGTTTGGCTAACTTTGCTCAGCATGATTTTTTCCATCGCCATCCATTTACCTTCAAAGGCTGCAGCATCATTGTTTCTAATTGCTGAGTAGAGCTCCATAGTGTGTGTGTAAATTTGATCCATTCATCCAGTGAGGGGCATATGTATAGGGAAGGAGGGGGGAGTGGACAGGTGGAGGAGGGGAAAGGGAGGGAGAAGAAGGAGGGATATAGGGGGTAAATCTGATTTAAGAATGCATGCATATCATATTGTTACTTTGGATGCATTTTTGATTGTATAATAACTAAATTTCTTAATTGAAAAAAAGGTGTTAAGGAGACCATTCAATATTGAGAAATTATAAGTTTAAAAAAGTTATTTAATTTGGAAATAAGGAGTTCCATTATTTGAATTATGAAAGTCCTTCTCCAAAGAGCACGTGGTTGTAGGCAGAATGTGGTCTGGAGGGCTCCACAAGTGCTCACCCATGGGGGCTGCATCCTCAGTTTCCTCCTTCCCCTTGGGAGGAGGACATGCATTCAACAATCAGATCTTGTATCTGCTTGATAAAGATCATATACCAGATTTGCAGTAAAAATACCTGATCTTTGAATAATAAACTAAAATTGTTAGCATGCAAGCTTAGTTGTTTTCTTTTTTCCCATTTTAGGTACAATTCCTCCTATCTGGGAGTATTTTTCGTTTTTTCTTTTTCTTTTTTTTTACATTTAGGCTTATGTTCTCTTTTGTGAGGAGTGAGAAAAGGATGGATTTCTTTTAACATATAGGTAAAAACTGTAACCAGTATTATTTGGATTGATGGTTGTTTTTTGTTTGTTTGTTTGTTTTGTCCTTTTCTTTTTAGAAGTAATTTCCATTTCAATTTCCTGGAAGAAATTTAGCATATACTGCAGGCAGTAGTGACCCTGTGAGGTAAGGTGTCAACCACAGACAAAAAGGCAAATACATTTAAAAAGCCATAGTCACATGTGAGGGCGATCTGGCTGCGACATCTGTCACCCCATTGATCCCCAGGGTTGATTCGGCTGATCTGGCTGGCTAGGCGGGTGTCCCCTTCCTCCCTCACCGCTCCATGTGCGTCCCTCCCGAAGCTGGCGCTTGGTCGAAGAGGACGACCTTCCCCGATAGAGGAGGACCGTTCTTCGGTCAAGGGTATACGAGTAGCTGCGCTCCCCTGCTAGAACCTCCAAACAAAAAGCCATAGTCATCAATGAGTTATTAGGTGAGAGATTTGAGCTCTTCGGTTTTATCCCCTGAGGATATTGTCTCTCATTCTAAAGAAAAGAAAAATGAAATCCCAATTTTCTTCTCTGTAGAGAGTGCAAAATGCAAATTGATTGTTGAAATGCATTATATTATTAAAGGTTGCAAAAATATGTGGCATAAAGAATTAAGAACCAAGAACCACACTCCTTAATCCAGAGATTTTTGTCCCATGATCCCACCTGATGTAAGGTTTTCTCAGATGAAGTTGTTAAGTCAGCTCTAAGGTAACATGGAACCAATACTGAGCACAAAATCCAAGAGTATAAAATGCTTTTATATTTCACAGGAAAAAAAAGTTTGTTACTTATACTATCAATGTTTGTCCTCGTGCAATTCACTCTTGGCATCTAACAGAGAGAAGAGAATGAAAAAAATCATATATAAGAACCTTTAGTCAGAACTCATTATAATAAGATTATGATTTTGTAATGCAAATGTACAGTGTAATTAAGACCCTGGTAATTTGAAATTTGTAGAACTGGATGACATCTTAAGGCTTATGTGAAATTGTTTCATGTGCATTTTCTGGATAACAATGTTTATGTTCTAACCCTGGGCACACTTTTCCCCCAGAAATTCTTTTTTTTTTTTTGTAAATTTTTATTTTTATTTTTGAACAATCATACAAATTTTTAACAAAATAATATAAATTGTGTATAGTTTCTGGATACTAGATTTACCCCTAGGAATGTCCCCCAATTTCCCACACGTATCCCTCCTTTCCCTTACCCACAATATCTCTAAAAAAGTATTAGGCTGTATAACATTACACCTTATCTGGATTTAACACATGATAATAGACCACCTTTCTGAATGGCCAGGGTCTAGTTCCAACCTCCACAAATGAATGGAGACATTCGACTTCAGTACTGTTCTCTAAGTTCCTCTAACCAATTGAGGTTTGGTCCAGTTTTAATTGGAGAAACCTCAGTAGCTTAGGATCCCGTGCCACTCACTTGGCAAAATTACCTTAATTTTGTATAAAAGTTTTCTTAAGGCCTGCCTTGACTAGTAGCATTTGATGCTTAGACATGAGTAGGTAACCTTTTATTCTTGTGCCTCTGTAACCAAACTACAAACCTTTTCATTAATTAAGGAAAGAATGCAGGCACAAACAAAGGAAAAATTATAAGGATTTCACCCAGGGAAAGAAAGGAAAGGAATAGTGTCATGCCGATGATAAAAGAGGGAAGGTTTTGAAGACGAAGAAATAAGCATCTCTAGATAAAGATAATTGAACCTCCATCCCCTTTTCATCCAACATCCATCATCTTTTCAGGTGAAAAGAGCAGGGCTCAATTGTTGGTCTAAGCCTTGTGACCTTATGGTTGAGAACCAGGTTAGAAACTTCTTTGTCTTTTCAGATATCTGAACTTGGCTCCAGTGGGGCTGACAGGAAAGACCATGAGAACATGCACTCTGCTGGGCCACTTTCCAGATGCATAACCCAAGGTCAAGTGGAAGGAAAGAAGGAACAAGAAAAAGCCAGAAAGCATTTTCACCACGCTATTCCCATGAAGGCTCTACTCATATATTCTATTTCTAAATCATATTAATCCTCACAAAGCCAATAAGAGACTGAATAATGCAAAAGAAATGCTCCTTTATGGCATAAGTAAAAGATGCCTAAAACTCTGGGCAGCCCTGTAAGTTAAACACACACCCTGGGGATCCTCTTTCATCATCGAAATGTTAACTCTAGCAGGATAACGTATATGTGTTTGATGCTTTAATCAACCAGTTATACTGAAGCACTGCTAAAAAAAAATCAAGTATAGTGTTTTGTGCAGCTGATTTGTAAATATCAACACAAGTTCATTACTTATGGAATTTTCTTTGTTTTTTTTTCTTTTCCTTTTTCTGTCTACCAACACAGCCTAACAGTAACAGGTCTGTGTGGTCTCACCCAACTACAATCAAAAGTCACATCTAAAGAGGCCAGCCATGTCCAGATTTTGTTTCACCTACACCTTGACTTCACTTTCCTGAACTATCCTCCTTTAAATTACATGAGATTTTCTATGTAGTTGTGTGAAACCAGATTTGTAGTATCATAAAAGAGCAAGAAAAGGGCAAAGCATTTTTCCTTTCTCAGAAACAGGAGAAAATGAAACAATATAAAACTAAGAATCCAGGCTTTAGAGTAATTCCTCCTACAAGTCAGAGATGTATTGAGCATTACAAAATAATAGCATGGTAATGTTAATTATATAACAAACAGAAATTGTTACATAATCGTTATTGTAGTCATTTGAATATGTTGAGTCTATACAGAGCCCCTGTGTGTATACATACACATAAGTGCACGTATGTGTGTATATTTTATACATTAAATCCATAACATGTTATGTACATAACATAGTATCTATATAATACATTATATACATAATGTACACAAATAATTTCTAATGGCTTTTATTCAAAAGTTTATATTGGAATAAAATATAAATTCAACAAATGTTATTGTCTTCCTATAAATGCCAACCACTGTTCTACTGGCAATATAGCAGTGTACAAGAAGACAAAATCCCTGTCCCTATCAAATTTATTCTGTAGTTTCAGTCAATGTTTATCCTCTAAATTACAAAAGGTAAATAAAAGTAGAAGAGGAAATATAATTAAGGTGTACATTTAAAAATTATATTCTATCATCTCTTCATTTTAAGTTGAGGAGAACAAATGCACAAATATCAGGACATACATGAGAAACATCCCATATTGAAAGCACTTACCTCAGTCTGTAATAAAATTCACCAGGGTTCAGAGCACTAATAAGTTGCAGATCATTGCCAATATCCAAGTCTTTTAAGGTAAAGTTTTGGAGACAACAGTCACCCCAGCAAGGCTCTTCGGAAAGCTGACTGCTTTTAAGAGTTGATTGAGAGGGCTGGGGTAGTGGCTCAGGGGTTGCAGCACTTGCCTGGCATGCGAGAGGACCCAGTTCAAACCCCAGCACCACATACACAACTAAGTGTCAGAGAAACAAAGGCCAGATGGAAAAAATTAGTAATATTTATTCTTTCTCTCTCATTCTTTTCCTCTCTCTCTCTCTTAAAAGAAAGGAAGGAAGGAAGTTGGTTTAGGTTCAGCGTGCAAGTTGACCTACTCTCAGGCAACTTTCTACTAACCTAACCACAGCTACCACTCTTTACAATCAGGCTTCTTAAATTTACATATATGAAAAGACAACAAATTATATCGTTATATTGTGTGCATGGATGAATCTTTAACAACAAATCCCATCATTATGTACAACTTTAATGCACCAATTAAAAAAGAAAGAAGACAGCCACCAAAGGAGGAAATCCAACTTTTAAATCAGGATAATGGTTAAGTCTTCCTTTAGAGAACTAAACAAAATTCAACTAAAATCAATTCTGGGTCTTGGCCATAGAGAGAGGACCTTAGAGTCCCATTTGACACTAAATCTGTGTAAGTCAATCCTGCAGCTATCTACTTTCCTGTCTTGGTTACCAGTGAGAGCAAAGGTGGGACTTCATGACAAACATTTGAAGATTTCCTCCTTAAAAGACTGGTTGGTGGTGGCGGGAGGCGGGGGCAATAAAACACAGACTTAGTGATAACATCTTCTCAAGTAGAGATCAGGTACTCACCACAGGTGAATCTAAAGATGCCATTTCAAGAGGCTTGCACCGTGGGCTTTGTGAGTTTGAAGTCTTGTTACCATTTGTTTGCTTCTGCAATGAACAGCCTGTCCCAGGTGGAGTGAAGACAAGAAAGCCGGGAACTTGCAGAGGTCAAAGGCTTCTATAACCCACTTTCAGGAATTTAGGAAGCCCCAGACTTTCCAAACTCAAGCTTTGTGGGACAGATGTTTTATGTCATGAATATGAGCTGGTGACAACAGCAAATTTATTGAAATTAGAATCACTAAATAATATGACAGGTCACACTGACTCAATTTTATTGAAATATTCCAGTCAGCCACAAATTCTGTTTTCAATAATATATATACAGAAATGGTATTTTTCAGAATATCCTGATTTAGTATTTAATATTTGTCTTACCTCTAATTATTTCCTGTTTCACTTTCTTTAGAAAAGATAAAATTGATCACTACACCTTCACATACACTCACACATACAACTTAAATACGAAAATATCAATCCTGAGCCATTTTTTCCCCTACATCAAATAGAGCCAATATCTTTTTCTCATACTCCTTCAAGCATTTTTATTACTCATGTATTGTCAATAAGTAATTCATTAAATTTTCTATTTGGAAACACTTAACTGATACTAAAAAACTGTTCAGAGAGAAATATAATTCATAGATGAATTAAGATTTAGTCAGCTCAGTATTATAAAAGCTAAATTTCTTCCATTTCCCCTTAATTTTTACACTTATTAATTCTGCATAATATTGATAGCACTTGCATTTTACCTGTCACTCAGACGGAGACTCCAGGGATTTCAAAATGGGACTTATTTTCTCTCTCCTTTCTTCTTCTTTTTTTAATGTTTCCCCCAAACTTCTATCTGTATTCCATCAGTGGATCTTATGTGAAATCTTCTCCCTTCACTCTACAATCCTTTCCAAACTTCATCCTGCCCCCAGCTATCTGGACTTCTATAGTGTGATTTACAATAATTTCTCACCCGCTTGTCTCTGTGCTATTTTCTTTGATTGCTTGCTAATAGAAGGGGAGCCTAGTCTTTTAATCCAACCTGATCATTCTTTTTTTAGCAGCAAAATTCCTGGTTAATTCCTTTACATTTTTTTTCTCAAAGATAAGTTTTAGGTCCTCTGACTCTTAGGAATTAAATGGAAAGCTCTGGGCTTCACCCTGAATTGACATGACAAGCAGCACCAGTGTTTGCCTCTTACCGTGTTATAGTTCAGGTACGGAATTTCCTCAAAGGTTAATGTGTTGAAGGTTTGGTTTCCAGTGCAGCAAGGTTGCAAAGCACAGCTATGAGGGAGTGATTGGATAATGAGAGCTCTGACCTCGTGAATAGATTAATCCATTCATGGATTCATAACTGAATGAACTATTGGGAAGTGATGGAAACTGTAGGAGGAAGGACCTCATGGAAGAGAGTGGATCCCTGGGGCCATGCCCTTGGAACTATATCTTATTCCTGGCCTCTTCCCTTCTCTTTGCTCCCTAGATGCCATGAGGTGAATAGCTGTGTTCCACCACATGCTTCCCACCATGATGCTCTCTCACCACAAGCCTGCAGCAAAAGGGCCAAGCAACCATGGACTAAAACCATGAGTCGAAGTAAATTTTTCCCCCTTTAAGTTGTTTTTCTCAGGTAATTTTGTCATAGCAATGGAAATATGACTAGCGTAATGTTAACTCATGATCCACAGTCCTTCCTCCCAATGGTAGCCCATCCCCACACCAACATGAGCTAAGTGCCTCTCTGGAAGTGCCTTAGGTTCTAGAACCAGACTGTCTGGACTTGAAATTTTGGATTTGGAAACCTGGATCTGCTTCTCACTAGATACATGAAAAGGTAAGTTTATCTGCGTCTCTTTACATCGTTTTTCTTATCTATAAAAAGAAAAACAAGAGAACTTCTCAAATACAATTGTGAAGACTGACCAAACATAAAGGCCTTAGAACTAGTCCCATCATCTAGAATACACTAAACAAATATCAGCAGTTATTTTATTTGAAAAATAAATGAATTAGAAACACCTCAAGGTTCTATTTCCATTCAGGCCTTCAGTTCCTCTTTTGTGCCCCAATGCATTGTTTACATTCCTTCTTCTCTTTTAAATAGAGCACACTTCAACTTAAGTACCATCCATCACTTCAGCCCATTGTGATGCTCCTGCTCCCAGAAATCCTCTGTATATTCCCAATCTTTCTCTTTATACTTTGTTATTCTTGGTCTATATTTAAGAATATTCCTAAATATAAATATACATATATACATATATGTAAACCTCTTTATCATGTATTACAATTGTCCTAAAATACTCTTTCATTGACTGTCTCCTCAATTAGATTTTAACCTCTATACTCCCTCATATTTCCTACCTACTGCACAAATTTTATTTCTATTAATGGCATCATAATCCATTTTAAAACCCTTCCTTACTACATGCAAATTCTCATGATGATGCTTGAGGTGGATATCATTACCTCTCTACTGATAAGAAAAGTGTAACATGGAAACTTCAAATAATTAGCACAAACAGGACTTAAATCTGTGATTTCTAGATCCTTACTTATTTCCCCTCCTGCAGAAACCTTACCCACAATATTTAGAAAGCTCTTCTAGAGCAAAGGAGTGATTAATCTGAGTGCTGTCATAAAGTAATATGATTTTCTCTTGGACAAGTCTAGAGAATTTAATTTTAAAACTTTTTGTACTTATAGGAGTATAAGTTTTAAAATCTGACTGACTTGAGGTCAATTCCTGGCTCCAACAATTACTGATGCATGAGCTTGGGCAAGCAATCTAATCTCTTTAAAGCTCAGTTTCCTCTGTTATAAAACAGGATCCTATCAACCTCAGAATAATATTTAGAGATTAAATGGATGAATATATATAAAGCACATAGCCTGGTGCTCAACTCTCCAAAAGAGCTCAAGTATTATATGAAAAAGAATCTCATGGGCAACTGACAGGTAGACTTCTGTTTGAGATGAATAATAAAGCAAAAATAAGAAGCTCTAGAGGGATGGAGTTAGGACAGTGTGGAGGGCAAGGAATATGGGAGAATTTGACATAATAATTGAGTCTCTACCTCAAAAATCCCAATTTTCCTTTTGTACTTAAAAAGCATTTAAACAAAATTTAGCATTTATTTCAGTGTTTGCAAGTATATAAAGTCTAACAAAATTTAATGATTCATTATACATTTTTGGTTCTGTAGAGTTGTCATAGCAAAATGCTATTTTATCTTATTTATTTTTATATTCTTCCTCTCAGTATCCTCACATAGCTTATCTCCAAGAGGCAACCAGCTTCACAAATCAGACCAATAGGTCTCATCCCACTTCCTTAAAGTACAGGAGAGGGAGCTTTGGTCTCATTATAATTAGTCATTTTGAAGAAAAGAAACCAAAATAATAATTAAAAGACACAGGAAAACAAATTCTAAACTCCTAAGCAAATGTAAACTTACTTCTGTGGATGCTCTAATGACATTTTTTTTGTACTGAATTTACTCTAACATTATGAGTCACTAACTTGGTAGAATACTAGAAAACATATTTCAAAGTCACATAATCTCATAATCTTTCCCTGCCAGACACATTTCATTTCTTAATTGTTTCTGAGTACAATATACCTTATAGTGGGGATGGCATGCCTAGGTGGCCAGAAGAATGAGTGCTGCGGTGCCTTCCCTGGCATCCTATGCAATGAGGCAACTGGACTTTTGCATGCGTATCATAAAAAGGACTTTATATTAGAGCAACCATCTCAGTAAACTGATGGGTACAGATAACTTCTAACATGCTTTATTCCAATTGCTAGAAATGTTATTACTTAGATATCTTTTACCATGTAGAGCTTGGGCCTCACACACTTGGGTGAACACTTCTAAGCACCTTCTCTTTTGCAAGTGTCCTAAGCATCTCTAAATTGGAAAAGAAATTACCTTCAGCAAGAGTAATATGCCACTCAAAAGGCATAATATTTGATACAAGTTGTTGGTCATCTAACATTTCATATTAAATCTCACTCTTATCAAAATGTTAACACTGCTTCACCAAACAAACATGGACTTATTACTCATAAAGGGAAATTTCTTTTTCTCCCCCCCCCCCATGTACTGTAGCAACACTGCTATTCTTGAAGGCTGTGCACAAATTTGTAATATAATATTCTTATCTACTTTCATCATACTGCAATACATCTTTTCATGTGGATAAGACTTATAGGAATCTAAGTCTCTCTCTTTGTTGTAATATTTAGAAAAAAATATTTTGATAGCTTTCACTATTCTAAAAGTTTAATGTAAGTGTCAAATTTAATTAAAGTAAGTATGCACAAGTAAAAGTTGTAGAAAATCAAGCTGAATTTATATTGAGCTCAGATCTTATATTAGAAATGTTATCTTCGGTGCTTGCTTTGACAGCATATATACTAAAATTGGAACAATACAAAGAAGATTACCATGGCCCCTGCACAGAGATGACCCACAAATTTGTGAAGCATTCCATGTTTTTGTATATGTAGAAAGCACCAATTAAATAAACAAGTGAAAGGAAGGTCAGTAGAGTAGAGAAAGAATAGGGAATGGGAGGAGGGACAGGAAAGGAGGGAACAGGGATGGAAATCGAGTAAATCAAACTCTGAGCATGTATGATTTTACCAAAATGAACAAAAACATTATCTACAACTATAATGCTATAATAAAAAGAGAAATATTGTCTTTAACACAGAGGCTGAAAACATTAATTTTCTGATAACTACTTATATTCCTGTGATTTTTTTTATTTCAATCCTGATATCAGATCAACGGAGCATATTTATCCTTGAATGTATTAGTGTATAGATGTGCACATATGTATATAACTGACAAATATCATGTATTTATTTCTAATACAGTGACTGATATAAAATTGAAGTAACTAAAATCGGATCATTAGAATGTGGGTAGAAACATTCTGTAATGCTTTTATTAAATAAAAGCATTTAAAAATAAATGTAAATTGGGTCATTAAAAATGTCCCAAGAATTCTACCTTAGTGGGCAAGAATATTTTTGAATATTATTTGTAGTAGAAAATATTGAGAGAAAAAGTTTTACACAATGCAAATATTTAGACAAACCTAAAGAGTGAAACCTAAATAACATAACCTGGTGAATATTTTATGTAAAGCATGATACAATGCATGCTTTTTTACCTTAATGCTAATGCTTCTTTTAAATTATGGGGAGGGGGGTTGGAGGGGTGGCTCAGGGGTTTCAGTGCTTGCCTGGCATGCACAAGTACATGAGTTCAAATCCCAGCACCACATACACAACAAAGTGTTGGAGCAAAAATCCACATGAAAAACTAAATAAAACTGACTCTCTTTTAAAAAAATTATGGGGAGGGGAATTGTGGGGGGAGAGAAGAGAGAGGGAAAATAGAGAGGGATCTAGGGAGACAATAAACCATGTAGCTTACTCTTACACACCTGAGAATCCAAATAATATTTATGCAATCATTTAATTCTAGAAAATTCACAATCTAAGTATTTAATCAAGAGACTGGGGTGTGGGCAATGTGGAGGCGATTCTGGTTTAAGAACATAGGCAAATCATATTGTTACTTTATATACATTTATGATTGTACAATAATTCAACTCCTTGAAAAAATAAACTATTCTTCTAACCTAATCCAGTCCTATACAGAAAAATATTAATAATCCAGGAAATGATATGCTGTGAATAGTATGACTTTACAAAGCCTAATATCTATATGACAGAATGTTTTATCCTTAGGCATTTTGGTATTATTTAAACATAATTTAATGGTTAACGCAAACAAAAAGTACATTTATCTAGCATTAGTTCTCTTCTCATGGATGAATGCTCTTTGAACACTCACCTACTTTCATCCCTTATAGGACAACATTACCAGTAGTCAGATTTCACAACTTATGCTACTGTTTTCCCTTTCAAAGCTCTTTCAGTACTGCTACTTCATCATCTTACTCTAAGTCATACCCCTGTCCTGCATTTCACAAAAAGCAGAATGAACTACTTTAAATCAATATGTTCCCTAAAGCTTCTTTCTATAATTCCTTACTCCCTCTGTTGTTGTTGTTAAATCAACCAGGACACTTCATTTAAGTGATGTATTGTCAATGACTCTTCTAAAAATCTTTCTATTATTGGACAAGTTTTTGAATAGGCTCCCTTTCTTTTCATGGAGTCATTGACATAACTAGGAGCAAAAATCATAAATTTGATGTATTGGTTCACTGGAGATTTAATTTTCTGTGGATCCCTGCATTTACATTTAGTTAAGGTTTAAGAGCTCAAAGTATTATTCTTGACAACATGTTAAATGTTTGAGGTATGGATGTATAATGGAATAATGCAATAAATGTCTTGTGTCCATATTGATTTTTTAGATGAATCTGATTTGAAACTCCTGGCACCCAGCAGCCCAATATCATTTAACTATGGTAACCTTTGAGTGTTTTAGGAGAACGTGGCACTTCTCTACTCAGGTGCAATCCCCAGTAGACCCTCAGTGACAGAGAAGAATTGATCCTCATCCTCTCAGCTATAAGGTCATTTTAAGGTATCAAGCCTTTAAGGGCTGTACTTCCTGGATAGCCAGGCAGGGCCAACAAGTGGAGGCACAGTTCTAAAATGTCTGCTAATACTCACAGAGAAAGTGTTTGGAAAGTGCTCCTCAACTCCAAGACACATAAGCAAACTTTGCATCTTTTCACTAGATTTATTATTATGTACCTCTTGATGTTTCTGTGATATTCCTTAGACAATTGGATAACCTAAAAAAAACAATGAAAGGATCCTCTATTCAATGAAGATAAC
This sequence comes from Aplodontia rufa, assembly GCA_004027875.1. Taxonomy (NCBI): domain Eukaryota; kingdom Metazoa; phylum Chordata; class Mammalia; order Rodentia; family Aplodontiidae; genus Aplodontia; species Aplodontia rufa. The sequence goes on from PVKS010000023.1 coordinate 140,615, forward strand.
TGAAGGGCCAAGAAAATGTGGGGAGTCAAGGATGTGTTTACTGTGCCCAGGAGATGCTGTGGGATTAGTATAAAAGTGTGATAGTAGCACAGATGGGCTGTGAAGAGAATGGCAACTGACCAGAGATAAGGCAGTGGTATCTTTTAGGATCGCCTTCATTTCCAGATTCCTCTACTTTCCTTGTCCACATTAATATCTGTTAAAGGCTCCTTCAAAATCCCTTATATATGTCCAATTCTCAAAGTAGATTTCTGAATCTTTCTAGACAGCTTCAGGGTACCTACAACTAAACAAAAAGGACAGGAAGAAGAGCAGAGAGAGGAGAGAAAGGAAGGAAGGAAGGAAAGAATGAATGAGTGAATGAATGAACAAACTGGTCTTCAATGAGAAATTTTGATGAAAGAACTAAAACTAAATTTATTATGATGGAGTTTTGCTCTGAATTTACCCATTTATTTTTATCTTCTCATGGTCACTTTGCCTATCAAGGAGCAATTTTCTGAAATAAAAACTAACTAACAGCAGGGGTACGCTCCTTATTTCTCTTTATTCCTCAGAGTGAGGATATATAGGTGATTTTAAGGTCCTTTTTAGAGTATGTTTTATCCTTCTACTACCTTTTTGCCTTTCAGAGCTAATGGTAGAATATTGTCAGGCAGAAGTAGAACATCTTCCATTCATAATGCAACTGCAAATATATTCATGCCAGTTTGACAACACTCCAGTTTCATCATCCTAAAGTGAACTTCATTGATATTCCATCCAGAATGCTTCCATACTGAGTCATATCTTAGTGTTTTCTTGTTAAGGCTTTCATCCAAATACTTTTCAAGATCTTCTTGAGGGTCTCTGGGTCTCATTTTAAAACTGTCTCCACTTGCTGGCCCTGCCTGGCTATCCAGAAAGTACAGTCACTTTTTCAGATCCTAGAACCACAGCAAAGTCCTACAACCCTGGACTTAAGTACTTTAGAGATCCTTCAGTAAGACAGAGTGATCCAAAATATAAATATCCATTTTATACAAAGCCTTCTTAATAACCCACCTAAATCACAAGGCACTTAATTACACATTATTGTTCTTTCTTTAAATTGAGAAAAATAATCTTGGTTCATTTTTCTGAAATAAGGAAATGATTTTTATAAACTTTTACACTTTGTTTCTAATACAAATGCAGTTTTGTTTGTTTGCTTCTAATTTTTCTGCTTGGTGAAATGTCTGTAATGTTAATTGGGCTATTTGTCAATTGTCAGCATGTTAGTTTTTTCAAATTTAAATTCGGTTCTCAGCATTCATTTTTCATATTATTTAATATTACAGAGTGCACCCTTTTAAACTGTGTGCCCTCCATACAAAATCATCTAGCATAAATAATATCTGAAACCTGGAGTAATGTTAAATTCTTCAGCTAATAGAATTGAACTCTGTGAAAACAATCTGTTGGCCAACAAAAACACATTGGTTTTGGACAATCCTGAATCAAATAAAGAACTTTTTAGAGCACAAACTTTATCCATATCATCAGCAGTGGAAATCAATAGTAACTTTTAAAATTCATATATGCCTTTGGCCTAAATTTTATTTGATTATGTAGCATTTAAGAAGGAAAATATATTCTATACCCCTTTCACACCACTTTGTAACTGTGAACAGATTTTAAAGTATCAAGTGATCCAAAGAAAAGCCTTACACCTATGAGGGACTCAAAAGCAATTTAGTAAAATGTTATTTGAAGTCTCTTAGGCTGTTAAAGACCAAACACATGGAAGTTTATTTTCCATTGTTACTGACGGTAGTTCCCAACAAAACAATGTCCTTTTATTTTATGGTATTTTCTCAATCCATTGCTCTAAATTCTGCACAAGCAGGCTGAGGAAAGAGAGCAGAGCTATAGTTATCACCTGTGATCCTATTGGACACAGCTACTTGCCAAGCTGCCATCGTGCCTCAGACTAGCTTTGACATCTTGCTCATCTCTGGGACCTACAAAGAGCTAAGAAGCAACTCTCCCTGCACTGTTATGTTTATCCTGAGATTCATAACTTGTGAAGCCCTCAAACCAAGGTGTCCTTAAATCACAATCTATTGTCCCCGGAAGCTTCCTGGGGCTTCCAGGTTGCTGCTCTTATGTTTTCAGGCATAGTACAAAATACTGGTTAGCAGTTGCTTTCATACCAAAAATCATAGTCTGGTTAGTGAATTTTATCTGTTGTAATATAAATTCATGACTATGCTATGTTTATCTTGCTGAATAAGGAACTATATTGAAAGTAATTGGGGTGAGGAAAACTTTTGCTGCTTTGTTCTTTTATGGTCACTTTTTACTACACTTTGTTGTACTTTGTGGATAGACAGCCTCATATTGTTTCATTTATGTTGTCTCTCTAGGTGCATTATAAATTTCTCAGATTGGAGAAGAGGTTACCCAATTTATAAAAGCCTGCTTTCACACCCAGTGCTGAATAAAGCACAATGAATAAAGCCTTCCTGAAATATGTAACTGATTAATTAGTTAATGACCACTTTCTTGGAAAGATGCACATTCTATCTTATAAACTCAAGATATGAAGTGTAATTTAAAGAAATCCAGTGTTAAGTATCAGTTTGAATTCTTCTGCAATAGATAAAATATAGTATCATATACAACAAATGCATACACCACATGTTTATAATATAAATAAAATATACATACACAATTACACTAGAATACCATCAACTAAGTTATGAAATCATGTGGCCTGAAATGAGCCAAGTCCTCTGTAAATTATTAATTTATTAATTTAGGGAAGTGTTATAGCTTGGATCTGGAATGTCCCAAAAGCCTCATATGGTGAAGGTTTGGTCCCCCCAAGCAGTGATGTTAAGAGGAGGGGTTTTAAGGAAGTGACTGGATCACCAGCACTCTGACCTCTTCATTGGATTAATCCATTAGTAGTTGAATAGATTACTGGGAGGAGGTGTAAACTCGAGGCTGTGAATGATTGGAGGAAGAAGGTCACTCAGAACGTGCCTTTGCAGATTACATCTTGTTCTTGGTCCCTTCCTCACTAACCTTCTGCTTCCTGGATGCCATGAGCTGAACAGCTTCACCCTATGCTGACCATGGACTAAAACCTCTGAAACTGTAAGCTGAAAACAAAGCCTTCCTCCTTCAAGGCATTATGTAAGATACTTTAGTTATGATGATGAAAAACTGATGAATACAAGTAGTATGTGTTTTTATATAGTCTTCTATCTAATCTCACATTCATAAAAGGTATTAAAAACCATAGCATTGAAAGCCTCTAAAAGAATATAGTTGTATATCCAATAAAAATAGCTATTTGATCTAATCATAAAAGATAATGGCATAACTTCCTAGATAAAATATAAACTAGCATGAGTCGTCATTTACTTTCCCTGGGGAGGTGGAGGGCAAGTCTTTCTGACTGTTTTGTTTGCTGTGTAATCCAGACACCTAGAATAGTGCTTGATGTTAATAAGTCCTCAGTGAACATTTGTGGAGTAAATGAGTGAATTACTTATGATCATGTAAAAGAAGGTAATGTATAGTTTATATTTGAAGGAATGATCTAGGTGAAGGGAGAAGGGATAAAGAGTTTAGCAGGGAGAGAGAACAGCGTATGCACAGGTCCTGTTGCACAAGATGAGTGATGTCCCAGTCCTGAAAATCCAAAGTGACTAGAGCAGAGAAAAAAATGGAAGGAAGAGATAGCTTTGGAGATATAAAGGGACCATATTATAAGAATTTATTCAGGTCATGTTAAGAATGGTGGCCTTTATCCTTAGAATAATTAGAAGAATTCTAGGACATCAGATAAGGTGCAAGAATAATGTGATATGCACTTGGGGAAAATTATACTTGTTTAGCTGAGATAGGTTTGGAGGGCAGTATAAGCAGAAGCAAAGAGTCAAGTTGACACACTGTGTAGCTCTCCAGGTGAGAGATTATTTGGTCTGGTCCAGATGGTAATGATGTTTATTTAAAAGCTATAAAAAGGTTTACAGCTTTGATATACACTCACAAAGTGTATTGAACCTTCTCTACGACATTTTAAAGTTTATAATTGCATAGTTGTTTAAATGACTATTGAACGATGTCTGTCCCTACTGATGTCTGACCTGCATGAAATTTGACACCATGACTAATTTGACTGTCCATTCTACACCAGATCTTAAAACTGTGCCTGGAACATAGTAAATGCCTCTGAAGCTCTCTTGATTGTATCAGTGCAAGTGCCTTCAAAATTAACTGTCTTGTCATTATAAATCAAAGTAAAGAGAGCTTTGCTAAATAATCCATCTCTAAATATTGAATTTTAAAAGAAATTTAGAAGTTCTATAAAAATTAATTAAAAAATTATAGGAATCTTAGAGTTCAGCCTGTTTTACAGTGTTCCTAAAAATAGTTGACTTAGGTAGCTCCACTGTAAGTAGCCTACTATCCTATAATACAATTCATTCCATTGCCAAAGAACTGGACTTTGAAAGTAACTCTGACAATAAGACAAGATCTATATTATTTTTACTTCCACTATAAATTCTAAAGTTTTGAGCAATATAGAAGAAATCTAATGCCTTAATTATTTCAAAGATGTTTGAATATTTAAAGATGGTTCTCCTGAATCTGCTCTTTCAAGTCTAAATTATTTCAGTTGCTTCTACATGGCACACTTTCCTTAAAATGCCTTCCTCAGGATGCCTTCATTTGCAAATGTTCCTGAAATGAATGTGCACCTGCATTTGGGGAGCACCATATTGTGCGTGTGTGTGTGTGCGCGCACGCATGCGCATGTACATAGAAGTATACATTTTTAAAATTTATGAGACAAAGTTCCATACATTCTACAATTGTGATTTGATCTGTATTGTGTGCGATAGGCATATTGTCTCCCACCATCTGAGCATCATCTTTTAACAACTTAGATCTAAGACTGACCCAAGATAACTTAAATAGTTAAGTTGGAACCTCCTGATTCACATTCATGCTTTCTTCTTGTATGATTATGTGAAATGCAAGATTTTCACAGTAAAAATATGATGATAAGAAAAATAAATGATCCTTTCCATAATATATTTACATTGGTAAAAATCAATATGGGCCCATATATGCCTAATTTCTAGACAAGATCTCAAAGCACTTAAATGCAAATACTTTTTTAAAATGAGGCTGGTTTCCACATAGAAGCATAGATAATATTGCCATTGCAACTCAATATCCTTTTATAAAAATATGACTTATCCAGGAAATGCACATCTGTTTTCTGAAAAACAATTTCAAATTAAGAACCTTGTCAATTTTAATTAGGATAATAACACAAACCACACTGGTATGATTATTTTCTCTCATCTAATAAACTCTTCAGTAAAGATCTAAAAATGTATTTAAAACACATAAAACAAAATCATATCCAATTATTAAGGGCAGCTGCTATTTTCATCTGCTTGCAATTTTCAACCCAGATATAAACAATTTGTTTTAGCTATTATATCTGATGTACCGAAGCCTAATTTCTATAGGATAATTGAGTAGGTTGTTAATTGTGGAACCTAAATAAATCAAAATCCATTATAAACTATAAAATCTATTATTAAATGATAATTACTGCTATAGACATTATATAGGCACAATAAAATAATTTGAGAAAATGTTACCAAACCTTAAATTTTAAAATGTGTTACTTTGCATCTTGTGTGATTGGCTCTTCTAACAATAAAGAAAATATTTCTAGCATGAATTATTTTAATAGAACTGACATGGATAAATACAGAAAACTGAATCTATACGGAAAATATATGCCATAATATATCATAAAACTAACATTTATTTTATAATCAATTTTTATTGAGTGACTGATATATATAAGTAATATCTTAAAAAGAAATTTAACTTGGAAATAATTTACTCATATTATGTAAATTAAGAATAATAACTTTTAATAATATATTTTTAATAGTATGTTATATACACATCCTCTACATATGTTTTCATATGTGTATATAGTTTTTAATTGGAATAAATTTAGAAAACGTATTTATTTATTTTTCTATAAGCTGAGCAGTTATTAGTTTTTCAATAGATAAACATTGAATGTAATTAACTTCAGATTTACATTCACAGCAGGGTTTTTTCCCCACCACAATTCCATGTGCTAGAAAAACAATTATTAGTTTATATAATAAATAAGTCTCAACTCATAAAATTCAAGAAAAAATACCATCTGGATAGCCACCTAAAAACAGAACCAGACGATCACTTGAGGTTCCATCTATTTACATTAATCTTAATTTATGGGTTTTAATTTTTATTAGTTGAATAAATTTCCTCTTAAGGAAGAATTCTATTAATATACCAGAACTAGTTCAACACTCTTTGAAGTTGTGCTTTGATACCTCTAAACAAATTTGAAAACTTATAAACCCTTCACAGATTTTTTAGTTGGCATCTAGTTTTTCAAAAATCTGTATTGCAAATTTTATAATTTATAATATATTATCATTATTGATATTTTAAAATAAATATCTTACATCATTTTAACATATAGCCAGTGGAATTTAAATACGGGAACAATTTTATACTTGTCATTATCCATGTAAAAAATACAGGAAAATCTCTACAACAGTTAGAAAATTAACATTATGATTTTTCTCCTCAAATTTATATATCCATTCCACTAATGTAGGCAGTTTTATTCAGATATAATAAATTATTAGGCCTTCATCTTTTATTGATCTCCCATCATACTTTTCTACAATATAATATGCATGTAGATTGAAATTTAATTTTTAAAAAAAGTTCCACTGATTACAAGGCTCTTAAGTGCTAAAAAATTCTCTCAGCTGAGATATAATTACAAAGATTAGTTGTAAAAACGTTAGTAAAACAACATGAATATATTACATGTGTCTTGTGTTATGTACATAAAGAGCAAATTTTTATTAGAAATGCATCTCTTAATGAGATAGATGCAGTTTTATTCCCCCAATTAGTTTGTGTATCCAGGGATGAATATTATTTATTGCCAGAATAAGATAGGGTTCACCATCAATTCTATTCCATTTGATCTTTCATCAAATGGCAAATCAATTAGATACTCCTTCAATTTTGTTGAAAGCAAAGAATTAGAAACCTTCTGATTTGCAAATGGATTTGGTATTGTTTATTAGATTCATTTACTTCCTGGATCCAGACACCTACATTTGTAATTGTCATTTATTTTGTGCTGAGAATAGGGCTTCCACCAAGACAATTCAACAAATGGCTGCAACACAGGTGACAGGAAAGTATGCCTTTCTTCTGTGAAATAAGGGAAGGGCAATCATAAAAGGTGATGGGAAAGAAAATCAAGCTTAATTTCTCAGCTATGCTTTTTCAGGCTTATCAACATTCTTTTTTAGTACTTAAGGAAATTAGAAGACCTCTATTGTAGTCCAGTGTTCCATTAGCAAAATAGTTCATTTCTATTTTTTATTAAGGAGTTGAGTTATTATACAACCATAAATGCATACAAAGCAACATGTGTTAGGCATATGTTCTTAAACTAGGATTACCCCCATATTGCCCACCCCCTAGCCTCTTGACTCTTCTACATTTTGCCCCTCCAAGTGGTATAAATGCTTAGATTGTGAATTTTCCGTAATTAAATGATTGCACAAATATTACTGGATTTTTAGGGGGGGGAGTAAAGAGTATCCTACATTGTTGATTATCTCCCTAGATCCCACACTATTCTCCCTCACTCTCTCCTCCCACACCTGCCCGCTCCCTCCTCCTCTCCCCTCACATATCTATGGTTGTCCTAGATTATGTGTTGTCATGTACCCACTGGGTCCAATATGTGAGCCTGACCACCTTTCACCCAAGATTGGGTTTAGCTCCAGCCTTCACAAATGAGTGAAAACATTCAAATCTGAGTTTGGCTAACTTTGCTCAGCATGATTTCTTCCATAGCCATCCATTTACCTTCAAAGGCTGCAATATCTTTGTTTCTAATTACTGAGTAGAATGCCAGTGTGTGTGTGTGTGTGTGTGTGTGTGTGTTACAGCTTTCAGATCCAATCATCCAGTGAGGGGCATCTGGGTTTGTTCCATAATTTAGCTATTGTAAATTGAGCTGCTGTGAACACAGATTTTTGCTGTGTCGCTGTAATGTGCTGAGTAGCTAGTTCTTACGGTGGATCCAGCCCTAACTTTTTGAGGATTCGGCACACTGCTTTCCAGAGCGGCTGTACCAGTTTGCAATACCACCAACAGTGTGCTGGTGTTCCTATCTACCCGCAACCCCCCTCCAGCATCTGTTATTTTTTATATTCTTCATCTTTGCCAATCTGACTGAAGTGAGGTGAAATCTCAATGTAGTTTTAATTTGCATTTCTCTGATTACTAGTGATTTAGAACATTTTCTCATGTATTCATTGGCTTGCTCAATTTCCTCTGTTAAAAATTTTCTATTTAGCTCTTTGGCCCATTTATTGATTGGATTGTTTGTGTTTTTTGAGTAGTTTGTAAATTCTGGATATTAGTCCCCTGTCGGAGGAATCTCAGGCCATGAGTATCTCCCATTCTGTAGGTTGTCTCTTGACAATTTTCACCAATTCCTTGACTGTGCAGAAGCTTTTTAACTTGATGGCAACCCAGTCATTCATTTTTTTAGTTTAATTCTTTTGCTTTAGGGGTCTTGTTGAGAAAGTCTTTGCCTACTCCCAGATGCTGGAGTGTTGTTCCTAACTTTTCTTCCAGCAGTTGTATGGTAGCTGGTTTTATTCCTAGTTCAAAATAGTTTATTTCTAAAACAAATGTGAGTGATACTAATAGCTAGTGCTAGTCCTCCATGTCCACATTAGTTAAACACAAGTTTCAGCGTCATCTGAGATACTCTCAAGTTGCAGGGGTAGGTGTAGGCAGAGAAAGGAATTTTTTGTCACTCCATAGTACTCAAACCTTCCACAGAGCTGTTTGGAATTTCCAGCTTCTCTTTATTCTGGAAAGTGGTAGAACTGAGCATAATATGAATATTATGTGACCGTATTGAAGAATTTATGTCTCGAATGATTTAGCCATCATTCTACAGAAGTATTCTACACTTACAAGGCAGGTAGAAGGATCCCACTTATCGCTCCCCGAACATTATTCCCAAACACACAATTTTTAAATTATTCACTGTTTCTGCAGTCACTGGACATTTAAATTCATTGTTTGGATTTATTGGTTTACTAGCAAAATTGATCATAGTTACTGTATTTAGCTATATAGGTCACATTTAACACTTAGTCTGCACTTCAGGGAAAAACTGACCCTGTTATCAATGGCAGTTCCTTGAAATAATCTGCATAACAATTAGCCACAAACAAGGTGGTATTACTTTAATGAAAGCTTTCATAAAGAATCATGCTTGTTACATAGGGAATATTAACATACTGAATCTCACTAATCATCTAACTTAGAATTTTTTTCTCTAGATTGGAATAAGATTCCAAAAATAAAATTCGTAGGATATACCCATCTTCCTTACAGGAAAGTACTCAATGGTTCAATTTCCCACCTGTGTCATCTCTACCTACCATTTATATTTTCATCCACCAGGTATCACAAGACACATAGTAGGCATGTAGTAACTACTTGAATGACTAAATTAAAGTCATTCAAAAACATCTGAATAAATTCTTTTTTTTTTTCAACTATTGGAGTGTATATATTCTCCTTTCCTGGGTTTAATTTCTCTTTCAGTAGACATTGAGATGTTCTTGTCTGGTTTGTTTTAATCTTTTAAAATATGTAACTGTTCCACCCTCTGCAGTTTGAAAATATTTTTGACACAAAAATAAGGAAACAAATTATTACTTTTTGTAAATGAATGAGAATGTGTTTCATTTCCATACTAATTACAATATTAGAACTTTTTGTTTTCAACAATATGAGTATGGTATTTTAAATATTGAACATCATCCACTTAAGCAGACATTCAAGCATGGATGATTAATGTGTGGACTATACCACTACATTTACATGAGCATTTAAACCCTTACTATGTATTTACCTCAGTGTATTCCTCTGAGGTTGCTACCGTCTGAGTACTGAGTTTCCTTTAAGGTAGTTTTACATTCTAACATAGTCTTTATCATAACCATAGTAGGACATTTTTTTCTTAGTCTCAATATTTATAAACAGGGGGCTGGAGTGGTGGCTCGCCAGTTACAGCGCTTTCCTGGCAAGGGCAAGTACGTGAGTTCAAACCCCAGCACAACATACCCAACGTCTCAGAGCAACGGGAGGCATATGAAAAACTAAATAAAAATTGTTTCTTTCTTTCTATCTCTCCCTCACTGTCCCTCTGTCTTTAATATATATATTAAACTCAAACCTAAAATGTTCTTCTCTGAATGAGAATTTTTATAATAGCATTTCACAAAGTGAATATTACTTAACTCCAATAATTTCTGTATTATATATAAATATCAAATTATTTAACTAAGGCCATATGAAAAACTAAATAAAGTTGTTTCTCTCTCTGTCTCTCACTGTCCCTCTCTCTAAAAAAAAAAAATAATTTATTTAGATGTTTTTGAATGACTTTCATTTAGTCATTCAAGTAGTTACTACATGCCTACTATGTGTCAGGCACAATAAGAGGCACTGGGGAATCAATTGGTGGAGAATAAGATAGAAAGACCCCTGCCTTCACAGCATTACATATATTTAGTTGGGAGAAGAAAAAGAAATCTAATAGTCATATGTTTAAAGAAACAAAAATAACAGGAAAGGAAAATGCCACAAAGAGTGGAGAGGAGGGTGGGAGATTCTTTAGGTAGATGTTAATGGAAGGTCTCTTTGGAATTCTGGGACCAGAAAGTTGTCACAATAAATGAAAGTACTGCTAAGCCAAAACATCTTTGATCTAAAGGACTGCCATCCTTTCAAATGGCTTAAGTTAATTTTATAAATTTTCCTGCCCTGGGATTTTTTAAGAAGGAGGCAAGCCATTTCTTCTCCATTTTCTTCTTATTTGCCCCCTTTCTTCAACATATCTTAATTTTTATTCTAGAGTTATATGAACAATTATGGTAGCCTTGTATCTTAAGATTTATCTTGAGAGATTATAAATATGGCAAAATTCAGCATCAATAATCCGGCTAGCATTGCCTACATTAGGGGCTGGAGCGGTGGCTCAGCGGTTTCGGCGCTTGCCAGGCAAGCATGAGGACCCGGGTTCAAACCCAGCACCACATACACAACTGAGTGTTGGAGCAACTAAGGCCATGTGAAAAACTAAATAAAGTTGTCTCTCTTTCTCTATCTCTCTCACTGTCCCTCTCTCTTTAAAAAAAAAAAAACATTGCCTACATTATCTGTCAAATATAGAAATTCTGCATAGTAAAAGAAAAGTCTTACACAAGATCTATCCCTTTAACAACAAAGATGCATGAAAGATAAAAGGGCAAAATTAACACCAGTCCAGGTGATCTGAAAAAGCAGAACTACACAAATAGTAGTTCTGTTTGGAGGCTATGACCCCTCTTTTACTATGTGTGAGTCTCAATTTGATGGATGTCAGAATTTGTATACAGATGGCCCCCTGGTTTGCCTAATTTTTTTTAACTTTATGATGCAATATGTATTTAACAGAAGCCCTAGAGTACCCATACAACCATTCTATTTTTTACTTTCTGTGCACTCGTTAATAAATTACATGAGACACTCAGCACTCTATTATAAAATAGTCTTCACATTTGATGAGTTTGCCCAACTGTATGCCAATGTGAGTGTTCTGAGTATATTTATGGGAGGCTAGGCTAAGATATGATGCTCAATAGGTTAAGTGAATAAAATGAATTTTTTACTTACAATGGTTTCAACTTACAATGGATTTATGGATACACAGCCTCATTGAAAGTCTAACAGCACCTGTATTTCTAAATTATCATTCCAAACAAGTACTGCATCTTTGAAGGAAGGACCCTACTCTGACAAAACATTGTACGAGCACCTGAGTATACAAAATTTGAAAGCCAGGGAAGGTATTCTCCAAGTTTTTATGCTAAACATGTGGGCACAGGTGGGAAAATTCACATGCCCAGTCCAGAAAGTTTCTCTTTCTGTCTCAGAGATCTTAGAGTGATTTTTTTCAAAGAAAACAACTAAGCCAATTTGACAGAATAGCAATGTACAAGGAGAACCCTTAGCAAGTGGACATTAGAAGTTCTCTGAAGCTCATGTGAGGTAAAAAGGTGCCTTCAGTAGTAAATCAGGAAATTATCTAGGGTCAGAATGAAGAGATAACTGAAAGAAGAGTGAATGGACTCGTGTACAGCTATAATCCTCACAGTCTGACCATTGATTATGGAAGACATAGTTTTTCAACTGGAGATTTGTAAAAAAAAGATAAGAAGTTGACATAAAGTTCTCCACACCTGAAATTCAAGAGAAAGAAATGTCCCAGATGTCCCTACATTTGTCACGAGAAAAGATGGCATCCAAGGAAACCATCAGAGACCCAAAAAGAGATAAAGTCAAGTGAGGTATCTACAAAGCCAAAGCAGCACCACTCAGAAGAAGAAGCAGTAGAATCCTGTGATTTTAAAACATGACTATTGAGCTGCTGCTTTATTATATTTTATACTTCCTTACTATATTACAAAGCTACATTTGAAAATGTCATAGTGTTCTAAGGGAAGGGAGCTGTGGTCCACACTTATATTGGAATGTTAAGCCAAGAGAGGGTATGGATGGAAATGTGAGGAAAGGTCTTGAAAGCAACTACATGGGAACTGGGAGTACTGGGTAGAAAGTTCAGGCCTAAGTGTTAAGAAGTGATTCCAAAATGTCACCCTCCCCACTGCTTCTTAGTGAGAGCATCTTTATAGAGGATTGATGAAACCTTCATGTTATGGCCCTTCTGTGAAGCACACAGAATCAGGAGAGAGCTGGCATGAAAGAGCCTACTGTTTCAAGGTCCTCTGTGTCAGTCCAGCAAGTGCATCATCACCATGTGTACCACACAGATTCCAGCACAGAAGCACTTTCTCTGTGCCCTCCTCAGTCAGGAAAGCAAGGATATATACATTTACTCAGTCATTAATTCCTTTACACATTTCATAAATACTCATGGGTCACCTTCTAAGTTGGTGCTTTCTGCCAATGTCCTTGGAGTTGCTATGATGATGGTATAGGCAAAGGTCAAATCAAGTGGGAATTCAACTCCCACCTCCTGTAGGAAGGGAGCCCCTGAAGCTCTGAGCTACTTCATCATACAGATTTAAGACCTGTGAGCATAGAACCCTCCAACAGGAAAATTTCGGACAAAATAGGATGGACAGGAAACTGCTCTATCACTCTTGATGTCATTAACAGATTTGGAGGTTTATTCAACCACTGAAGCCTGAGTATAGACATTTAAAATTTAAAAACCACAGCTATACAAGAAGAATAATAGAGTAACATTGCAGAAGAGAAAAGAGTAAGCTAAAAGAGGAATCTGCAAGGTGATGTGACAAAAAAGAAAAATTATTGGTAGGAAGATCCCATTTAATTTGCACTTAATAATACTCCACACACTGGTAGGTCACTTTGTGTCCATTTACACAGTGGTGCTTCTAACAACTCTACTTATTCACATTTATCATTCTCTGTTTAAAGACACATAAATAAAATTGGGGTTTTGGTTCCAGGACCTTCCAGGGATACAAAAATCCCCTGATGATAGAGGCACTTCTGTGAAATGGCTTAGTATTCACATATGACCTATGCACATTTTCCCATACACTTTAAGTCATCTCTAAATTACTTTAAGACATAATACAATGTAAATGCTATGGCAATAGTTGTTATTATACTCTGTTGTTTATGGAATAGTGAAATAAAAAAGTCTTCACATGACATGTTTAATATAATTTTTTTAAAAAAATATTTTTATCTGTGGTTATTGAATTCATGGATGAAGAATCAGAGGGGGATAAGTATGTATTATGTGCAGAAGAGTGTGTGTGTGTGTGTGTGTGTGTGCACATGAACATGTGCGCATGCCATCTACTCCAGAATTACCTAGAAATCTTGAAAACCTAATTACAGAGAAAATACTACTTTGAATCCTGAAGAAAGAATTGGTTAACATATCCTCACCCCCTCCATACCCCACATACCACCACACACCAACTGTTAATCATGGGATTAAGAGAAGGTTGTCTTTTAAGAAAAAGACAAAACGCAGACACTATTATTAGCTAAATAGTGTTTTGCTCAGTGATCGGGCAGACCCGTGGCTAGGTTTACCATCCCCAGAACTGTCATGGATTCCAGCAGGATTCATATTTGCTTGTTCCTTTTCTCTCCTTACATTTCCCTCTAGGAAACACTTGATTTCAGAACGGGGCTGGAAGGACTCTGACATCCACTGTCATATCAAAGCAGAACATAAGACACAATATTTTCCTTAGGGTGTGGAAAATTTATTCAATTGTGACAACTTCTTCTCTTCAGATGTCCTAAATTCATCTGATTACTGCACTATCTAAACAAAGGAAATGGAATTGTTTGTCCACTCTCCCAAGGATGGAAATCTTCAGCACTTCTAGGAAAACACACAACTAACTCTCTTTAGGTGTTGTAAATTTATTTACTGCCCAAGGGAAACCAAGGTAACTTTCTGGCGTTTCTCCCTGGAATCCCTCGTTTCTTGGAATTAAACACTACCTGAAATTCATACTGGATTGAATATTCAAACATCTGCAAATAGAAGTTTTTCTCTCTTTAGGTTAACAAATGGATGTTAAATTTTATCATGCATAAGTATCACTGGACAAGTTTATATGTGCAAAATGTAGACTGTATTTTATGGCTGATTTAAAGGATTTTCAGAGGTAATTTCAGTTATAATTTTTTTAATTGTTCTGCATTTCAAACCTAACTTCAGTGTTTTCACTAATAATACTTGTGGGTATAGTTACTCAGATTATAATGCCACATATGTATGTGTTTTATATATATAATCTCCACCCACTAGAAAAAGTATCTTTGAATGACCATGTAGGACCTGCAAGTCAGTGTCTTTACACAAATGGAAATAATAAAGTGTTTGAACTAATCAGAAGGTTTTAAATGAGCCAACTTTAACATATAGTTGGGATGGTCAGGCTTTGAAGATTGTGCTGTAAAATGCAAAGAAATGTAATCAGACAAGTTTCTACCAGGCACAAAGCTCATTTTTTACTCTGTAGCTCGAATCACTGTCTACATGACATTTATATATCTTTAAGCTCTAAATCAGTGCTGCACAGTGGGGGCGAGGCGAGAGGATATCAGAATCACCCAGGAAGCCTTTTCAAACTACACCAATCCTCCTCTACCCTCAGTCCCTCCTCCCCCTGAGATCCTGCCTAAGATGTGTCTCTGAACTTGAGGAACACCATCTGTTCACTTACAAATAGGCATTTTCATCTCCAAAAGGGCAGGTTTCTGCACATGAGCCTCTCACATATATGGTGGCGGGGAGGGGAAACCCTGAAACATACATCAATGACATAATCTTTCAACTGAATTCTGACATGTTAAAAAATGGATATGTCTATAATATTTTCCAAGTGATATATTCAGTTGGTTAGCCTCTTGTACTAATGAGGTGTAAATTGCTACTTTAAATACTCATATAGATCAGGAAGCTGGGGGGTTCTCCTAAAAATTTGGGCTTCGTTCTGGGGAATTTTCATAAATAGAAGCTTTTGTAGAATTAAGTCAAAGAAATTTAGCTCCAATCAACCAATGCTGTTAGAAAAGCATGGTGGGTAACATCAATTGTATCATAAGGAACACTGAAAGCAATCACCTACATCGCTAGGACCACAGTGTCACACTGCCTTTAGTGTTCTTCCCCTTTCAAAGGTCTTGTGAGGATTTGCAGATATTATTCTATTTTCCACAAAACTGACCTCCTAGGCTTCCTTTGCTGAAAGTGTTATCTTGAGTTTGTGAACATAAGGTACAAACATAAATACACATTCTGTTCACATTTTACATTAAAATCACATGATTGAATCATTTCATTCTAGCTTGTGTTTGCCAATTTACTTGGAATATTGAATATGCTGAGTGTTTTAAATTAAATAGTCATAAATTATAATTTTTGGAAAATAAAAATATTTGTATGAGTGAATGAGACACATTACATAGATGGGATTAAAATAGGAAAATGATACCAATATTTTTTATAACAAGCATTTACATCTGTACACGCTTTTTGAACTGTTTCTATTGATATTTACTGAAATATAATATTAATATTTTTAAATAGCTAAGATCTCTTAACGTTCACTTTATCTAAACATGATTATCCATACATTGTGTGAACAAATTCGTTTGCTTCACATAACAACATTACTAACCCAATTTCAGACAGAGTATGAACAGCTTGTGAAAGTTTCTAGACAGAGCAGAAATTAGCAACCAGGCACTTTGTTTCAGAATTTGAGCTCAGAAACACTTGGCAAGCGTTAGGGTGCATTGGTATTCTATGGTTCATTCTCATGGGAGTTGCGCCAACCTAAAGAAACATGATTCTTGCTGGGTGTGGTGGTGCCTGCCTGTAATCCCAGAGGCTGGGGAGGCTGATGCAGCAGCATCACAAGTTCAAAGCCAGGCTCAGCAACTCAGCAAGGCTTGAGCAATGTAGTAAGACCCTGTTTCAAATAAAAAACAAAAAGGGACTGGGATGTGGTTCACTGGTTAAGCATCCCCAGGGTTCAATCCCTGGTATAAAAAACCAAAACGAAACATGATTCTCATTCATGCCCTTGACTTCTGCCCAGTGTTATCATGGAAGTTACCATGACCCCCAAATCAATGCCAGCCCATGTGTCCTTCTGCATTAACAGCATTCTGTATATCTTTCTGATGCAAAATTGCCACGAGAGATTCAGAATGTTGAATGGTCCCATCTTTCTAATGTGTTTCCATGGAAGCACATGACCAGGTCGATGTAAGGTAATCTCTCTCTCTCTCTTCCTCTTAACTGATAAAGTTTTCCTGAACTTACCTGGAAGTTTCTATACTCTTCTCCCTCCTAAGTGTGCCCCTGTAGAGTGAGGGAAAACAAACTGCTTTCTCATACTTCCTTTATTTTCTGTCCCAAAGCTGTACACGGAGTAAGATTTGTATTTAGAGCTTTTACACATTTCCATATTACATTCTTTAAATCAGCAAGTTTAAAGGCCTCCTGAGTCTCAACTGGAAGTAGCGTTGCCTCTGCACCATGCAAACTAATATGTAAACCCATTAATAGGCTACAGGCATAGAAATCCTATCTTGGATTTCAGAAACTAAGCCCGAAGCATTTCCATTATGCATTTCTCTTCAAATCAAAGATGTTCGCCATTTCCTGGGCTTTTTCCTCTTCCCTAGGCAGATGAGTGTTTTAAGATGAATGGAGCTGGCTGGAGCGGTGGCTGGGCGGTTTCGACATTTGCCTGGCCTGTGCGAGTACACGACTCCAAACCCCAGCACACAACTAAGTGTCCAAGGAATGAAAGTTAGATGAAAAACTAAATTTAAAAAAATTGCTCTCTCTCTCTCTCTCTCTCTCTCTCTCTCTCTCTGTCCCCTCTTTCTTTAAAACAAAAAGAAAGATGAATGGGAGGGGGCTTCAGTGGTGGCTCAGTGGTAGAGCACTTGCTTGGCATGCATGAGGACGGGAGTTCAAACCCCAGCACCACATACACAACTAAGTGTTAGAAATCAAAAACCAGATGAAAAAAAATAAAAATTTTGATTCTTTCTTTCTTTTTACTCTCTTTAAAAAAAAAGGATGAATGGGAAGATTATTCTATTCATGCAAAAGCAAAAGAGCTTATTAGTGAATGTCATATATCTACTATATGTAAATCCATGTGTTCCCTGCTGTTGAAGAGTCCAGGTTGTCTTAGATGCAGACTCAAATCATGCATGCCATATAAAGGAGCAGAAGGAAATTATTGAACTTGTAGAGATTTTAATAGAAGGTGCTATAAGAGCTTGTAAACTTCAGAGGAGGCCTGTGTGCCAGCAGCTGTGGGGCTTAAAGAAAGCTGTATACGTAGCCTAGCATTTAAACTGGATTTTGAAAAAAATGCCTGACCCACTTATGAGGAAAGAAATTTCTGATAAAGCAAGGGTCATGAGCAAAGGCAACGAGGCTTGAGGTTTTTGATGTCCCAGGCAATAGCAACCAAGAAAAAGCTCGAGTCCTGGGGCTGGAGGTATGGTTTAGCGGTTAACCACACTTGCCTGGCATGCGCAAGGACATGAGTTTAAACCCCAGCACAGTGTACAAAGCGAAGTGTTGGAACAACAAAAGTCACATGAAAAATTAAATAGAACTGATTCTCTTTTCTTCTCTCTCTCTCTCTCTCTTTAAAAAAAAAAAACGCTCAAGTACTGGGAGAAGGGAATTTGGCTATGACAGGACATGGAGGCAGAGGTCAGTTCAGTGTCTCCACTCTCCAGCACCCCTCCTAAAATAACTACTTTTACTTATTCTTGGCGGACTTTAGTTTCCTCAGTTATTTAAATAGATTTTGACCTCTCCTCCTATAATCATAATGTAACCAGCAGATCTCCAGTAAACTATAACCAGTGCCACTTGCGGTACTAGGTTGAATGATCAGTTAGGTGAAAGGTAAAATGCTACCTGTAAATGGTCCCCTTGGGTTTTTCAAAGCAACACATCATGAGACAAAAAAAAAAAAGTAATAAATGGTGAAGTTCTGTTTGACCTCACCAGAGACAGAAATGCAAGGTGAAATTTGCCTTTGAGAATAATAAGGATCAAGAGATTTTCCTGTTCCTAGTATGAAATAAAATTGCAAAGGACAAAAAAAAAGGCATTGATTAAATTAAAATGCATGTAAATTGATTAGAAAATTTACTCATTTATTCATTATGCAACCACTGTTAGGATTTTTAAGAGTGAAGCACTGGAATAGGTGATGCTAATGACTCAAATATTAGTATAGTGTAGTAAATTCATCATGAGAGGGCAAAGAGCCGCAAGCCCTTTATCCTCAAAAATACCCAACTTGTGCTGGGTATGGTGGCACATGCCTGTAATCCCAGCAACTGGGTAGGCTGAGGCAGGAGGATCACAAGTTCAAATTCAGACTCAGCAACTTAGCTAGGCCCTAAGCAACTTATCTCAAAATAACACATTTAAAAATCAAAGGGCTGGGGATGTAGGTCAGTGGTAGAGCACCCCTGGGTTCAATCCCTGACACCGCCCCCCACACACAAATACCCAACATGTAACATTTTCACTGATGTTTGTTTGAATACTGAACCCTACTCACCAAGCTGTTCTGGGTCAGTGAGGCCACCTGGTGAACCACAGCTTTCTCTCTATCTTCATCTCCTTTTTGCCTTTCGTCTCCTGTGATTCTATTTAAAACACCTTCGGAAATTTTTCACTTGAATCGTTTTATTTCTTCTTTTAATTTGTGTTCCTCAATCTTATAAGAAAGAGACATTTCCTTTTTTTAACTTCCTTCTTTCCTCTTGATGCTATCTTTTAACCTACCACAAACAAAAACACAACCAAGATCAACATAAGGCTAGTTAGCACTAGTGCTATACTTTGGTTAAAGATAATGAAATTGGTCTATTTCTAGTTGAGATGGGATAAGAAATCAAAGAATGGCTTCATTGCTGAGTGTCCTTGGAAATATCATGAAATAAACTTGAAATCTTCATAAAATCTTACATTTTCTTCCTCATTCTTCTTTATTTATACTATAAGCCCAAAGATCACATGTTGCCTTTCATTTGATTCAATTGTAAGTTCTGTTTTGATTGGATTATGTGCCCTATGATAGTATTGTTTTCCATATAATGACACATAATTATATTGTGTGGGCTGAATTCCAGACCATAATTTATGGCATGTTTCTGTAAGATAAAACAGAACACTTTTCTACCAGTGAACTCATAAAATTAGGAAAAAATTTGAAAGTGAAATATTTCTAACATGTACAGCAGATTTAGCCTATATATTATAGAAGTTTCTCATAAATTAAATTTTTGCTTATTTTTCAAATATATATTTGAAAATTCAAATTTCTGTGCCAGGCATAGTGTTATGGACTATGAAAAACAAATAGCATGGTAATACACACACACACA
Organism: Aplodontia rufa; assembly: GCA_004027875.1. Classification (NCBI taxonomy): domain Eukaryota; kingdom Metazoa; phylum Chordata; class Mammalia; order Rodentia; family Aplodontiidae; genus Aplodontia; species Aplodontia rufa. Next base: position 160,748 of record PVKS010000023.1, read on the forward strand.
CACACATATACATATATATATATATCAGTGAATCATTACAACATGAATGAATAAACTATTTCAAAAATAGTCCTAATAAATTTTTGTGTTTCTCTCACCTTTTGAATCTTATTTTTAATTCTTTAATGCCTTTAAAATTAAGATGAGGTACTTTGCTGTTGCAAGCAGCTTTTCAGGGTTACCTAGATTATTTCTAACAGATGAATATAAAATAATACAGTTTTCTGTCCTGAGTTCTGGAAGTAATCACCACCACCCCAGTTGACATGTTGAATATAACCTCTTCCCTCATGTATGAAGTGGGGGATGAACCCAGGCCCTTCAGCCTGCTAAGCAAGCGCTCTACCACCCAGTTACATCTGTAGCCTTCCTTTCTTATCTTTTCCTGACTAATAGTTATATACCCTCAGACTCACTGCTTCTCACTAGTGTAGACTTCTAAATGGACACTATGTGATTGTTCTTCCCACTTTAATCCATGCTGCACTGTGCTGAAACATGGCTATGATGTCATGTCCTCATCCATAGATCTTTGGTAGCTTTCCAATGTGTACAACATGTAAGACCAACTGCCCAGCAAGCCGTGAAGCATCATGAAACACCTCATGGAACGTGCTTGCAACCAGGTACATTCAAGTTCAGATTCTGATCCAATACTAATTTAATGTAGGCAATTTACTTAACTCTTCTAAGCCTCAACTTCCTCCCTTAAAGTGAGGATGATAATGATTCCACCTTTTGCATAGTATTAAATGTATTTAATGCGCATATTGAATGAATATGTATACATATAGAGAGGGACAGAGAATTCACACATACATTTAACAAGATGTTTGAATATTCAAAAATGTTAGCTCTTATGATTTTAAAAATTATAATATTAAAATATTAATACTATTATAGTGTTAATATTAATGATTAATGGCAATCAATATTTGCCATGAATGTCCTACTCTTCTTTCCCAACTTTACTTTCATTGTTTCTTCAGCCTGGAATGCCTTCCTCTCCAACTCAGCAAATACAAATTCTATTTGTCCTTCAAGGCCCAGGCCTAATGCACTCTTATTTAAGATTCAATTGATCTTTAAATTAAGTGTGCTTTCCTCTCACCTCCCCGAATGTATATCCATACTTCTCTCACTGTGCTTCTCAGAGTCCTGCTAGTTTTTCTTTTGTCTTATTTTCTACTGGCTTATTAACACTCTCAGAGAGATTATCATCTGATTGACCTTGAACTTAAACACTTAAACTAAGGACATGGTTTCTCCCACTAAGCATATCAGACACTTATTTCAACAATGCTGCATGAAATGATCATCCCAGAATTCAGTGGCTGAACACAAGCATTTTTTGTTTTGTTTTGTTTTTTGCTTTGTTTTGTTTTATTTTCTTGCTCGTGAGTCCTTGGGTCTGAGACAACTGGATTAAGCTAATCTAGTCTGCTGCTGGGGCTCCAGATGACAGGTCCTGGGATTCAGGCTCCAGGGCTGTATAACTTTCCATGTGTCCCTCATTAAACTTAAAATGGTGGCTCCCTGAAGTACATTCTAATGTCTCATGACTAATGACAGGAGCATATGAAATCAAGCAGAGGTATTCAATGGCAGTGATTGGCATACTGTAGCAACTTGCCACAAAGCAAGTCTCGTGGTTAAGGCAACTTAAGTGAGGTGTGGAAGTCCATCCCACCCACCATGCAGTGGAAGGGACCCTAGGGGCAAAAGGTAAAGGGTGTGGCTGTGTAATTCCATTAATAAAAAAGGAAAAAATAAGCAGAAATAGTGCTATTTACCACATTCATTCATTCTAGAAACCCTTCTGTGTGGACGGGAGGTCCTTGTAATGGACTTTGGGAAAACAGATCTATAACAATGAGGAATCACTGAATGAGTTTTTAGGACAGTAAATTGACACACACTGCATTTTTGAAGATGATCCTGGAAGTTGTGGAGAGCATGAATTAAAATGTGAGGACAGGCCAGGTACTAAGGAAGCATGGAACTTGCAAATACAATGTGGCCATGGGACTGGTGATGAGACAAATCCTACAGTCCTAAGCTATAAAACTGGATGGATTCAATAATTAAAAAGGTGATCTAGACAAGGAGAGAGAGAGACAAATAATAGCTCCAAAGTTCATATTACCATGGTCTCATTCATGTTTAGAAAGCCAAGTGACTAATAGAATTCTTCAGATAATGATGTAAATTAAGTACAACAGATAATACAACCACCATATAACAATGCCTTAAATATGGACACCCCACAGAGCACTTCTATACACATTTCATCTTCTCAGCAACCTTATATGTTCAAATTGCTACGGTTTCTTCCAATAAAAGATGTTAAAGTGCAAAGAAAGTACAGGGATTACTGAGCAAATAAGTTAGATAAACAGCAACTTGAATCCTTGTTTCCTGATCCAGGGACTTCCCACCATTCCATTAAGTATCTTACTTCTTCAATCAATAAAATGAGAAAAGCAACCATGGTCCAAATGGCCAGATAAATATAAAGTGAAATGAAGTATTCAAAAAACTCTAGTAAGCAATAATTTTACGTTCTATCCCCAAAAATTTTCTCAAGAACTACATATTCTATTTTCCTTTTCATTTTTGTTGAGCTTTGTACTGGTTTTTGCTTTTTATACCAATAGCAGCAGCATGCTACACAAATGTAGACATCACACTGGCTTTTATTTATCTCTTCATTTCTTTTCCTGCTTTCTTCCTTTCCTTTTTCTTCCTTCCTTATTTATATTCTCACTTCTTCTCTCCTTTCCTCTCTTCCTTTCTAGGCTTTCCTTTCATCTTTCCTATTTTTTTTTCCTTTGTGTCTTTTCTTTTAAGAAAAAATTTTTTGGTTGTAGATGGACACAATACCTTTATTTAATTGTTTTTATGCATTGCTGAGGATCAAACCTAATGCCTAACACATGCTAGGCAAGTGCTTTACCTTGAGCTAGGAACCAGGCCACTCCTTTGTGTCTTCTTAGTTTTCTTTCTTTCTTTTTTTTTTTTTAAAGACAAAAGGACAGTGAGAGAAAGAAAAAGAGAATCAATTTTATTCAGTTTTTCATATAGTCTTTGTTTCTCTGACACTAATTTGCGTAGGTGCTAGGGTTTGAACCTGGGTCTTCACACCTGCCAGGTAGCACCATAACTGCTGAGCCACCATTCCAGCCCTCCTTGTGTCTTCTCATAAATATTATTTTTACATTCAGACTCTGAACTGTGTGAAACCCTACGTCAGTGCTATGAATGTCCCCAAAGTTCAAATAACTACATCCTAGTGGACATAATAAGGACATCCTTTCCATCCTGTTATTTTCCGATTTGATAGTAAACCCACCCTTCCTTTTTACTCAACCAATCATAGAGCAACTTTCCATCTATGTATAATTCTCCAAATATACACAGAAGTCTCTAATGTCTTTCTTTCTATGCCTTCCCCTTGTTCCCCCTCCCCAGTGGAGATGTGTCCAACATGGAAATCCAGCCAGCATGCACAATACTCTTCATTATTCACCGCTTGTGACTGGTCCGAGGGGGTGCTTTGAAAGAGAATTGAAGAAACAGGGACTGCTTTGGCTACACGCTTCTAGAAGAGCAGTTTGGAAGGTGCCTGAGTTGGCTGCATCCCTGTGAACCTGCTTTTTCTATTTCCTGCAGGGAGAATGGAATTTATACCTACAGGTGGAAGAGCCATTAACACCTGTAAGAATAAAAGCCACATATTGTGGATGCAACATTGAGCCAAGCCATAAAAAAGCACAGCTGAGCTCTCATAGTGCCCTGGACTGCCCACTCTCAAATTTCTTATTTAGAGTTAAGTATACTCATTGTCAAAGCATAGCATTACCATCATATTTGTTTAAGTCTTAATTCTAGATATTCTTCTTCCCAGACTTCTTTAGTGGAAATTTTCTCATACCCTTATATTCCCACAACATTTTTGTCTTTATTTAGAATTCTTTTATTTATTCTGTTATGTTATCTGTTAGATTATAATCCCTTGGTGCATAAGGACTATTACCCATGAGTCTTCTTTTTTAAGCATCTTGGAATGGAACCTCAGTATAGTAGGGGCAAAGTGAAAGTTTTCTAAATTGCATTGAATTGGACTCAACTTTGCCAGTCAATTAGTGGAAAAAGCAATATGCAAGGGCCTGGCTGTTCTTCAAACCATTTTAAGCAGTGCTCTTAATTTGCTAAGGCTAGAGAACTCTGCCCACACACTGTATAACAGAGGTCTGTCATTTTGTGGGACCTACCTCCATTCCCTTAGCAGCTATTCTTCCTCTTGGTATATTGGTTTTCTTTGGGGGGAAACCTCTTCTCCCCACTCTCAATCCAAGTTTCAAGTTGCCAAATTCAGCACATGAGCCATTCCTTGCCATTCAGTACATTCCAGCCATCTGCCTGTAGTGGGTATGTGACCCATGATTGCTCAGGCATGTATTTCTGAGTTGTCATTGCCATTCAGAATAAAAGTGCTGTTTGCGTAGAGATCCATAATGGTAAAGACAGTGTAAACCCTGAGCCACTAGGAATCCCACCGTTGAGATTATAAGATTTTAAATGAAGTCCAAACAGGGGAGAGCATAACCAGGATGGCAGTGGGGGGTAGTCCTATGTCTCATTTAAGTTCCTAGGTCTAGAACATGACCCCTAAAATTAGACTGGCATGAATAAATATTTTGTGTGACCTTGGGCAAACTTATTTAACCACTCTGATTCCTCATGGAAGTGGGTAATAATTGCTGGTTTTGAATGCATGCCCCAAAGTTCATATGTTGGAAATTTGATTTCTAATGTAGTGTTGGGAAATAGGAGCCTAATGGTACATATATGGGTTGTTGGGGCAACTACTCTTGGAAGTGGATTAATGCCATTATCATAGGAGTGGATTCATTATTGCAGAAGTATGTTCCTACTAAGTGGTTAAGTAGTCAGTTTCCCTTCCTTTCTCTCACCTTCTCTTTCCCCTTTCACCAATGGAAGACACAGCAAGAAGGTACTCACAAGTTGCAAGCCATTCAATCTTAAATTTATCAGCCTCCAGAGCTATGAAGAAATACATTTCTATTTTTATAAATTACCTTGTCTGTGGCATTCTACCATAACAGTATGAATGGACTAAGGCAATAATGGTACTTTAATTTGATCCTTAATGTGAGGACTAAATGAGACAGCACATATAAAGAGCTTAGAACAGTACCTTACGCGCAGAGCCTAATCAATAAATGTTAGTCATTATTAATGCAGACAGTGTTTTATCAATGGCTTTTGACTTACATACAGTACTAAAGTTTCTTTTTGCTCAAACTGGTTCAAGTTGGGTTTCTTTCACTTGCAATCAAATGAGTCTTGTCTAATACAATTAGGAGAAAGCATAAAACTCCAGCATATATAGGTTTAATGACAAATCAAATTTCTTCCTCTGGCTGAGGCAGAGAAGGGGGATCGAATCAACTGAATCTGGACCATCTGGCTCTTCTTAGTTGATGTCTATCAGTAATGTTATCTGAGGTCTCTGGGCCCCCAACTCCTAGTTAGGAAAAGAGTTTTACTCACTAAAACTCCTATTTATTCACTAAAATTCTCCTTCTTCTATGATTCTAGTTAATAATAACACTGCTATGAAGACTTGCTTTTAAAAAATACATGAAAATGTGAGGAGTCAAATATAAAGACAGATAAACATAAAGGAAATATTTCTGTAATTAAAATATATGTTCAGTTCCTTTATATTTAAGCTTTAATATGAAAACTTTTTTTCCATACCAGTTTAGAGTAAATACTAGTATTACTAAGCAGCCCACATGCTAAGTAGCATACTTTCCTTGGTGTAGATTTCTGGAGGGATATGCAGGGGATTTGCATGCTTAATTCCCATTAGCACCTGTCACTGGGATTTATTATCCCAGATTAATTCTCCACTCACTGTAGCCAAGAAAAAGGAAGCCCTTGTATGGGTTTAAATGATGTTTCTTTATCTTTCACAATGAGATGAATTTCATGTCAGTTCCTTAAACATCTGCAGCATTCCAAACCTAAAAGTTCATATTCACATAAAATTTTGGTGGAAATTTGTCCAAACTTGATTTTATTCAACAATAAAACCAATATTCACAATTTGAAAACATTGGAGGTTGGTCATAATCGAGGACTTGGCTCAGTTTAAAATTCATTAGCTTTTATTCACATATTCAATATTTGATAAATGTTTATTAACCATCTATTATGTGTTGGGCTGTGTTTATGTTTCTGGGTACAGAGTGCTGAACATACTAGAAAAATCATCCCTCCCTTTGGGAAGCATGTATTCTATTAGTCAATATCCATACATATACCTGTAAGTATACATCATATATACAGGTACATACATGTATAGAGATGTGAAATAAGTGCTGGGTGAAAAATAAAAGCAGGTGAATACAATTGAGGTGCTGTGTTGTTTCTATTTTAGGTAAATGGATCAGAGAAGGCCTCAGTAGGCGGTGATATTTGAGTCCAGATCTAATTGCTGTTAACAAGTCTATGCTCAGGAACCTATAAAATACTACTTTTTTTCTTTACTCAAAAAAAAAAAAAAAATGTGACAGACAACAAAAACAGGAAAGTTCCACCTGCAACCACCAAGAGCAGGGACACTCTTCTGTTTGTGAAGCTGATCTGTTTGTTGGTGCCTTCCCTCTCCCCTTTTTATGCTTTTAGTCTCCCATCCTTTTCTTCCTCTTCTCTACATTGCATTTCTCAAGCCATTCTCCTGCCCTCTGTAGGCTGAGTTTCAGTACTGAACTAGGCTTTCCTTTCTTGTCTTTTACTCCTTCTTTCAAGGAACTACTTTCTTGCAGCATTTGCTATTGAGCCCTGAAATGCCCCAGACCAGAGTAGGTGGCAATTCAACCTTCTTTAACTAGACTATGAGGATTTTTTGCCACTGAATCTATTTGATAACCAGTTAACAACTATCCGCCGAATACCAATTATTCGTCAGGTTCTGCATTAGGAGCTAGAGATAAAATGATGAAGCACCAGCTTTAAAATAGTTAAATAAACTAACAATAAAATTATCATAAAAATGAATAAATCCTTTTGGATGTTGTTAATATGGTAGTGAGAATGCATAGGGATTGCTTTCATACTATTTAAGATATTATCCTTCTTAGAAAAAAGTAGTAAAGCAATATATGAATATAATTATATTCCATTCTCTTTTATGTAATTCTCAAAACAATTGACAGGTTTTTAATGTCCTCACTGCACCATCCAACATGGTAGGTACTGTCTACATGTGGCTATTTAAATTTAGAGGACTTAATTGGATAAATTTAAAATTCCCAATCATATTAGCCACAGTGTAAGGGCTGGATAGCCACAAGTGTTTAATGGCTATCATTTTGGAGAACATAGTTATGAACATGTTTCTTACTCCAGAAAGTTCTGTTGTGAACAGTACTGGTCAAGACAGCATGAGTCTGATGGGTATCTTCCATCTTTGATAATAAGTTAATAATGCTCTGTGTCAGACATTTTATATATGTTTCATTTAATCCTCACAAAATTGTATAAGTACTGCTAATAAACCCATTTTACAGATTAGGAAAGAGAAAACTATCTTTATTGTTTGGTATCATATAAATATCAAAACACTAAGAATTGAGCCTGGTAGCAGAGCCTACCTTCTTAAAAAAGTGTCATGATGTCTTGGTGTGGAAAACTGAAGAGAATGAAGAAGCGATTTTAGTGTGACAGGCAGAGCCTCCATGGACATAAGAAGGAGATATTTTTGTCCATGTCTTTGGCAAGTGTGACATTTTCACCTCTCTCAGATTCATCCAAAACAGATCTTATCAGAGGTTTAGATGGAGTTGGCCATGCAGAATCATGGGGATTAGAACTGAAAACAGCAGAAATATTAACAGATGAAGAAACCAGGGCACACAAAAGTTATGTGACCTGCCCAGGATAACAGTTACGACCACAGTGAAAATTAGAACTCAAGTTTCCTGTGTATGTGTACTTATACGTGGCCCCAATTGGCACCCCGAACTGAACACTTCCAGAATATAGTATTCTTTAGTTTGAAAATGTACTAATCTTGAGAAGACATGTTCTTCTTCCCAGAGCATTGGTCACACCACTGTAATTGATTTTTTAATCCAATCACTATCCTTTTGTCTAACCTTTCCTTATTTTATCCACCTACTCATTCATTCCTCCTTCACCCTTACAACAGTAATGCACAACCTAACTACTTAGACAATTCTTTCTGAATCATAGCAGTTTTAGTCCCTTACACATGCCGTTTGGAATTTGGAAAACGTGCCATAGGTTCCAACATCGCGTTAAGAGAGTTATCTACAAATTTGGTACCGCATTACTTTTCAGGTAGAGTTCTTTCCGGTATTGCCTGACCACCCTTTTTTTTGCCACCTTGCCAGCCACAAAGATGCATCAAAGAAAGCACTATGGAAGGAGTTTTCATTGCGCTTTTAGTTTCTGTTCCACTGCGAAGAGGTCGTCATAAGCTTTCAGAACATAAAACAGTCTGACTAGCACTGCAAAAGCTTCCTGCCTTCTTCCTTATCACCAAAGACAAGTTCCAGCGCGCGACTGGCCTAATCAATGGTAAGACCCTAAGTCCTAGGGTGAGTCCAGTCCCCGGAAGTCTGGCTCAGGCTTCGCCCGCGTGGTGGAGAAACTAGCAAGCGGCAGACAGCTCCACTGGGCACAGCCAAGTGGCCCGGGGCGCGCCCGCTGCGCTCTGAGAGTCCAAGTCTGGCGCACCGCGGGAGGCAAGCGCGTTCCCACTAGCCGCAGCCGCCTCGGTCCCCAGGTGTTTCTTGCCCTGAGTCCAGCGAGCAAACCCACGGCGGTCTCCGCCTTCCGAACTAGGCGTGCACTCTCCTTCCATCCTTGCTTACATAAGGAGGGCGGGCGCGCTCCCGCCGCCGCTTACCCCCAGCAGAGTTGGGCTGTGCCCTCCACGCCTCCTTGGCGCGGCGAGCGCCTCCGAGTACCCGCGCGCCCCACTCTAAGAGGTGACTCCTTGGCCACCCAGCAGCGGCAATCAGGACATCTCTGCTCCAGCAGGAGACCACTGAGATTGGAGACGGGAGCGCCTCACTGTGCCCGAGCTTCCTCCGTCCGCTTCTTCTCCTCCCACTTTCCCCACCTCCCCCCCACCCTCCGGTGCCTGTGTGTGTTCCTCACAAGCGAAGGGACCCGGAGAGCAGTCCACGCTCGGCGCACGGCGGAGCTGCGGCTGCTTCTGCTGCTGAGAAGAGCGGCGAAGGTGGCGGTCTTGCGCCTCCCCGGACTTCCCAAGTGGGGGCAGAGCAGTCGCTCGCGGGAGACGTCAGTTGGAAAGGCACAGGGAAAGAGGAACCTTCAAACTCCTCCTCGGCGTCTCCTCTCCACCCCCTTTTGGCCCCTGCCCCTGGAGAAAGTGGAGTGTGGCGTTTGGCTGTCGTTATTTCTTCGGACTGCTTCGCGGTGCGCAGATTCAGCGGCTGCCCAGTGGAGCTTTCCCCTGTTTGCGCGTCTCTCGGTGTTGTTACCCCCGGCACACCTCTATCGACGATGAGGAAAGGTCTGCGGGCGACAGCGGCCCGCTGCGGACTGGGACTAGGATACGTGCTGCAAATGCTCGTGCTACCTGCCCTGGCCCTGCTCAGTGCCAGCAGCACAGGCTCCGCCGCTCAAGGTAAGAGGGTCCGCCAGGGTCCGCGGCCACCTCCCTTCGCTTCTTCCTCTTCTCCTTTTTCCTGTCCTCCTCCCTAGTTCTCCTGGCTTCCCCAGCCTGCCTTGCTGCTCTAAACTGGAGACCACTTTAAATTCCACTTTCCCCAACTAGTCAAAAAGCTTTGATTATTACGATTTTTGTTCTGTCTTCCAAAATGGGCAAGGTTGGACCAACCAGGGACGCACGGGTGTGGACAACAAATCCTTCTCTGTGCATGTGGGAGCCGGGGGTGTCTTGCACTTTCAGCTCCCTACGTTCATGTTGTTGCCCAGTGTACGCACATAGGTTTAGAGAAACTCTCGGTATGGGTGACTGTGTGGTATGGCATAGATGCATCCTGTTGCGAATGGTGGGCTGAGGCACGCCGCGCTGTACAGTGGATGAGGTTGCACAGTCTTCACTGCGTCTTAGCAAAGGAAATGTGTCCATTACCGCCGAGGACCCACAAGCGTCGGTGCCCCTCGACTGCTGCTTGGGGCGCTGTGGAGATACACAGCCCCGCCGGACTCGCGGTTCCCAGCCGGAGGCAGACCACTGGTGTGCATGCCTCTGCGCTCTTACACCTTCGTATCTCCTATCCACCAGGCGACCAGAGAAACTTAAAACCCCAGAGCTCTGGGGTAATAGGCTGCTTGTTAATCCAAATCTGCAACTCCTCGGGGTAGTCAACCAGTTCATAACTCTGACATTTTAATTTAACACATATGAGATATAAAATAAGTGTCCGGAGCCCTGGGCAAAGCCAAGAAATAAGGAGAACGACTAGGAGTTAGGAGTGAGTAAGGGTGGAGTGGAGGCAGAGGTATTGATCTGCTTGCTGCCTTCTTGTCCCTGGAGTTTGAAGTGGTGGCAACAGCCCCCAGCCCTCTGGGCCCAGGTGGGTGAGTAGAAGTGAGAGTGGAAGGAAGAGTCAAAGTTGCCTTCTCCAGAGTCTCTCTCCGATCACCTGGGCCCCTAACCTCTCCAGCCTAGTCCACCTGTATCTTTTTGCCTGATTGGATGGTGATATCTGACTTTGGGGAGGCAGAGTAGCTTTTCCTGGAAGAAGGTAGTGGTGATGTGGAAAGACGCTTATGCAGCATTCAGAAGCAATTCCCGGATCTCCCTTAGACACACACACACACACACACACACACACACACACACACACCTTGGTAACAGTTCTTTCCAAATTTGGAGAGCTGGGGAGGCAAGGAGATAAACCCAACTCTCCAGGTGGTGCTCAGACAGGAGCTTTTCCCTATGGCATTCCCTCTGATCTGCCAGTGGCAGGAGGCCTGGGGGCAAGGCAAGGGGAAGGCAGTGGTGGAAGTGAGAGCAGAGGCAAGGGAGTGTGGTCTGGGTTGGGAGGTAAATGATTAGCAAGGCTTTGTGAATTAGAGATAGCAACTTCAGATGTAAATTTTCCTGCTGCTCTGCTAAGTGGCCACCGCTCTTAAATCCTCCCTTCCTTTTCTCACCAGAGGCCTCCCATTCCAAGGTTCTGCTCTGGTTTTCTTATGCATACCTCCAGAGCTCATCTGTCTATCCATTTTTACAATGGAATCTCCATTGGGAATCATGATCTTGTTATAGATTTCTTGACATTGGTATGAAGTTCTCAGGGCACTAGCCAAGGATGTTTAGAGGAAGGTACTTGGAAGCTTAAGTGAGCAACCTGATGAATAGTCCAGGAATCAACCGCTGGACTCCCTATGGAATTTGCCTGCTGTTATTGGGCATACAAAGGACTGAGCCATGGAGGTGGTGGGGCATAAGGCACAGTGAGAAAACTGTTTGGGAAAAGGATAAGTTAAAGTCTCCAAAGATGCCAAAAGGAGATAGGATGCCTGCTGAGAGCTTAAAGCAGCCCAATTTAAAAGACGAAAGAAAAGGGATCAATATAGATAATCAAACGGGACAAAGTAAATGTGTTAGTATTGAAAGAAGAAGGGAGAAGAGATTAAAAGACACTCAGGATAGACCTGAGTGTTTCCTCTTGCATTTTTTCTTATAGACCAAGCAAGTCAGCAAGTCAAAGAGTAAGGATTGATTCTGATCTTAAATGGATAGTGTATTCTGTTGCATGTATACATTTCCCTGCGTTTTTCTCCATTTACCATTACTCTAGTTCCGATTTTTTTTTTTTTTTTTTGCTTAAATCTTGTGGCCTGTGAAATGCACTGTCCCACCACCACTTTTATGATTGTTGTCCTCCATGTTCCAGGACACCAGCTCTTCCTGTGTTGTCTGTTAGATATCAAAGGAAGTAGAAAGCACCAAACTCTAGTATAAACTACTGTCACCATCACTGCTATCAGCCCCACCCTGTTTACTATTGAACCACTATTAACACTTTCCTCTCAGAATCACATATTTCACAGTGGGCTGGTAGTCAGACATCCATTTCCTTCAATATTTCTCTGTCTACTCACTTTGCACTAGAACACTAGCCCATAGCCTCAAGGTATGACTTCCTTATTCTTATGCATTAAAGACCAGAGAGGACTATTTTTATGAATGTGCTATTAAATTAGAAGTTTATTTAACTACTTTACAATATGAGTTGTTTTTAAACTGTTGTTGGAGAAGTACTGGAAAAATTAGAAGCTTTTGGAAAATATGTACCTCTTTGGAGATGGCCAGGAGGTGGGAGGAAACAGGGCTTTAAGAGCAGAATAGAATGGATATTATTTGTGAGTGTACTGGGTTTTAAAACTGTGGTTTGAAGACAGACAGCAGTCATTTTAAACAGGTCCTTGGGAAATTCTCTAGGCTTTAGGCAACAACTTTCTTTTTTTCCTGCTAAGCTCTAATTGTTTCATTCAGGATTGCTGGGAACTCCTAGCTCCAGGGAATTTGTAGTGCTTCTGACTTCCAAGAATGAAAGATTTTATAGTAAAGGCAGGCGAGTGAATGTGAGTATGTGAGTGCGCACGCGTGCGTGCAGGTGTGTGATCTGTGTAATTCTGATTAGTGCCCTCCTGTTGTATAAAAGTATTTTAGCTAGACTACACAGTATTAATGTACTGCTTATCTAGCACCAACTAGTGTTATGAGTGTTAATACCTCCAAACTCAGAACAGAAAATTACTAAAGACTCCAACCAGATTGGGATAACTCTTTATTATCTTATAGTATTTTTAAAAACCCACAAATAATATACTTCCTCCTATAAAAGAGTACTTTCACATTTTTATGTATATTGAAGTGGAGCAAATTGACAATTGTCATTGAAAACAACCGAATTTCATTACAGTTCTACCATCTATGTTTCCATTCTAGGTGAAGATTCATAAATTCACTTTGGAAGTTTCAATAAGAAAAAGTGAGCTAGTTTACCTTTGTTTAGAAAAATAATTTTGTGTATTATAGCTTAGAGAATGCTTCAAAGACTTCACAGAATGAACTTTTTAAGAATTTGTAATAAGTGAGGAATCATTGGATCATAATAGACATTTACGATGCCCTGGCTTCCTGTGTTCTGGATATTGAAGGTTTAAAGTTAAGTAAGACAGGTTCTTTGGAGCATCTCCCATTATACTTTGGGAACTGGTTAAAATCAGAATCCATACTAATCTATGTTAAGCAAACCCCTAATGACATTAAGGAGGCATCAGCAATACTGGGCTTATTTAGAATTATTGTTGAAACTTCTTAAATATAATTGTTCTCTAATGTGTGCTAGATTCTCCAATTAGCGCAAACAGCAAAAATATACTCTCTTAGGCTTCAACTGCATTTAGCAATTTTCTGATTCAGGTCATGGCTTTGCTGGAGCAGCAGAGGGAGTCACTCTCAGAAGAAACATTAACATTACAGGCTGCAGCCACTTCTGGAATAGAGTGAGGAAAATGGTGGGGGTGGAGACTGAGCAGCCCTGCCTTGCAGTTTTAGCCTACATCTTTTTTAGTTTGACTTTCATATCTGTAACAGTTAAAAACAAACCTGTTCACTTGTTTCTGCATATTAAAACTTTTTAGCTCATTTAATTACCCTGTAGTAGTAGAGGTACATTTCATAACAAACACGTAGCTCTCAGACCATGTGCTGTTCCTTAGGGACATAGAGTTAAATGAGAGACCTCAAGAAAACAAGCTTACAAACATATAGTACAATTCAGTTACAAGTATAATCCAATTTTAAAATGTCTCAATAGTTAGATGTAGTATTTTCTGGGTTCAGACATCTGAGATAGTAAACAGGTCAGGCTAGGATTCTGATTTGAATGGTGATGGAGATTCCAAAGTTTCTACTCAGAGAAACTTTAAGGGCAGTGATTTAGCTGGAAATAGGATTTTCTTGAAGTTAATTTGCATCTCAGCAGATTTAATATACATTTTGCCCACTTTGGGGAAGCACAAGCTAAGAGCTGTTCTCAGTGTATATCCATTTATAATCCTGCTTCCAACACTTCCTAGCTGTGTGACCGTGGATAAGACGTTTAGCCTCTCTGCTTCAGTTTCCTCACATGTAGAATGAGAAATGATATATGCTATAGGTCACACTAGGATTGAGTGAATTAATACATGTAAAGCAACTAGAACCAGTTAATTAAACTAGTATTTAGCTCTCAGATAGTTAATATTATTCCTTGGCTTCCAACTCTTTAAAATAGCAGCAAAGTCTGATATGTTAATGGGATTAAAGACCAATAATTTTGAACTCAAAGTGAGAATAACTGTGGGTACTGCTTCTCCAAAAGGAAGAAACAGAGCTGGCTGAGGAGATGCTCCAAAGTAGATCATTGCAGACTCCTGGACAGGACCAGGTCCTTTGGGCAGCCTGTGGTCTCACTCCATTTCATAGCCTCTTCTCTTCCTTTTTAGTCTCTCTGGGAAAATGAACCTACTAGCAGTTCTAAACAAGTTCACTGCCGGACCTGGCAACAGTCTCTACCCTTGACTTGGTAACTTTACAAGAAATATTTAAGATGAGTTTTCAAAAATCCATAAAAAGACTTCAACAGAAAACAAAACAAAATGTCACATATATGGTTTCTGATAAGGGGTCATAGAAAATGAGTCTTTTGTGCAATTATCAACAGTTTTTCTCTACTAGAAAGTGGATGCTAGTAGATAGTCCAAGAACATAATACTTGTTTAAATGATACAAAAAAAATATGAAAATAGATTGACATGAAAGCAAGGAAAATTCACCAGAATGTGTTCAAATTGTATTTGCAAAAGAAAATTTGGTAGAATTTATGGCAGCTGAGATAACATAAATATATATATGCAACATATGTTTTGAAACTTACTTAATTACTTATAATTGTCTTAAATATAAACAACAAACAACCTGTGTTATTTCTTTGCACGCAGCTTTCTGGAAAACTTATAAGCTAAAACTAAAGATTTTCAAGGCTTTCTGTGTTACTTAGCATTAAGGCAGATTTTTCTTATACAAAATTATGCAAAATTGTCATTCTGCTTTTAATTATTGGTAGCCTGATTCTGCACATAGCCTAAGTATCCTCTCCTTTCTTCTCCTCTCCTGTCCTCTCCCCTCTCTTCCAACTCCTCCACTTCATTCCTTGCTGTTCTCTCCCTCTCCCTCTGTTTGTCTGTCCCTCCCTGTGACTTCTTAAACCTATGTATGAACTCTTTGATTTCATTACTTATTTGTATTTGCTGGTGCTTATGTGTTTCTGTAGGAGGGCTACATGAATCTGAGACCTGGGACCTTGGATGTTGTTTCAGTATCACTCAGTTCAAGAATATCTTATTCACAGAAACTCAGTGCTATTTAATGCTACTTCTTTGAAGTAGAGTAAATTTACCTTGAGAAATATCAAAACATTAGTGTTTCCTTTTTTCCAGTTCATCCAAAGAAATCCAGTAATTGGGCTATTTATTGTTTTTATATCTCAAAATTTATAGAGAATTTAGTTAACATTTTACAGTAATACTTTTATGAACTAACAATATCAGAAATAGTAAACTTTAAAAACTCTTTTTAACCTATTTGGAGATGCCAGAAAAATTTATGCCCTATCATGAAAATCTAAAATATATATCATGTTGCAAATATTTCAAATTTTTATAAACATAATGTTAGAAAATATTGAGTTGCAATTTGAGAATTAAAGAAAAAAGTGTTGGATTAAAGTTGTAATGTGGTTTCTCATTTTAAACTTTGCCATCCTCCACAAAGTTGCTCCTTTAGGATTATATAATGAGATTTTCAAATACACTGAAGAATGTGACAGATTTTATAGGTTCTTATGACATCTAACATTCTACACAGAGTTCATAGTACTAAAGTTACTGTGACATTACTTAAACAGAAGTCATGACTTAGAAAGTGAGCTATAGCTTAAAAAGGCCAAATATGCAGATGCTTGGGCTTACATCAGTATGCCTTTTATTAGCTGGGAGCAGTGACTGAAAAGTGCGTTGCATTGCAAAACTGAAGTATAATATCTGAAAACTTCTACGTGTGGGGAGTACCCTGTACTAAATTAAATAAAAAACTGTGTCCCGTTGCCACTGTGGCAGAGAGATGGGAGAATAGGGGGAACGAGATGAAACTGCATTTTATTGACATGCCTGTTAGAGTTCTTATTTTAAATATCAGTGCTCAAAATAATCAGGTTAACAGATGATATTGATTAATCAGGTTTTATTTGAGAGTAACCAATCCTATTTATTTGAAAATTTTGTGAGGATAGAGGGCTTTACCTCCATTCATCATTTTGTCATGGGAATTCTGTGGCTACTTTCATTTCTCAGCAATTATGAGAGTTATAAAAATGCCTCATGCAGATGAACATGTATTATATCCTCTTCTAACTAAGGATGTTAAACAACAGAAGCTACACAGCAGTTTAACAAGTTTATTGATGAATCCTAACATTTCTCATTTTTAGTCAGTGTCTTAATTGATTATTTAATCATGGACTGTCTCAACTCAAGTATAATTCATTCTCTCTCTCTCTCTCTGTTTCTCTTTTTTCTCATTTTATTTATTTATTTACTATTTAGGAGAAAAACCTTAGAGACAGTACCTTTTCCAATAAAAGCAGATCAGTGTTTGCATATTAAAATGCATCTTCGGTCCAATTATAAGGTCAAATATGTCCACAAATAGAAATATAGTTTCCCTCACAAAAAAGTCTAGCAAATTATTGTGTGTAATAACCTAAAAGATTAACATAGAAGTGTTCCATTTGTATAGAAAAATGACCCCTTTAAATTAATTACAATAAACATTCTCCTGGACAATAGAAGTTTAGTATACTATAATAGGGTGTGTGGTGTAATAACGTCCACTTAACAGTTATAACAGAGAAAATTCATGTATGGTTTTAAATTTAAAGGGAGAAATTTTGGACCATTCTATTCCATATGAATTTGTTGGTTTGTTACGTGTATTTAAATTTGGCATTTTAAGACAGAATATCTTTTTGGGGATTTTAAGAATCTAAAAGATTATTTTAAGAAGAATATTAGAGGCTAGAGTGGTAGCTCAGTGGTTACAGTGCTTGCCTGGCATACACGAGGATGCAAGTTCAAACCCCAGCACCACATACACAATGAAGTGTTGGAGCAGAAAAAGCCATATGAAAAACTAAATAAATTGATTAAAAAAAAAAGAACAAGATCAGAGGGGCTGGAGGGGTGGTTCAGCAGTAGTGCACTTGCCTGGCATGTGCAAGGGCTCAGGTTCAAAACCATATACACAACTAAGTATCAGAAGAAGAAAAACTAGATGAAAAATAAATAAAACTGATTCTCTCTTTATAAAAAAACGATTAAAGAATACTCCTTGACAGATGGTATTCTCACTTTACGGAAATTAAAAATGATCGTGACAACAGCAATGTTGCTTTATTATACATGATTCTCAGAGACTTGTGTTATCTCCAATCAAAACCAAACAAACAAAAAATTGCTACCATGACAAAAACTTCATGATTAGAAAGACAAAATAAATAAGGGCAATTTCACTTTGAGGTTTTTCTATCTGTGATATAAGTTAGCTTTTGTAAAAGCAAAATGATGTATTGTATCCTCATTGAATAAAGAGCTTGCCAAATATACACATTGTAGCCACCCAGTGGAAGTGTTCAAGTTTAGCAAGCGGCAATCTTGAAATCATTCTAAATAAAACAGTAATTATGTCGTCTGTCATTTTCTTTAGCAACTTTTCTTTTTCATTATGGATCTCCATGAGATAATGAAAGACTATAAACTTAAAAATGTGTTAGGGATCATCTTTAAGGACTGAAAAAAGCTAATACTTTTCTCTCCCAGTCTATCACAGCCATCACCCACTGAGCATGCAGGGTGGTGGAAAGCAGCTCATTTCAGTAACCGCTCTCAGAATCTGAGAGAAAACAGGCATGTTGAAATGATTCGTTATTTGTGTTATCCAGGACAGAAATCTAAGATGAGTATTTCATCATATTATTCAACACCCCCTCTGACTTGAAACTTTCCTAAAGAGAGTCTTGATTTGCACTTACTTCAATTAACATAGCAGAGCAATTTGAAAAGTATTTTAAAAGTGTATATGTGTACAAAGTTACGTTTGGATATTCTTGGATCGATTTCAGCAAGATGTCTTGTTTGAAAAATCTACTGGTATACTGGTATCTTTCAGTGGTCTTTATGAAGTGCATTGCTGCTTCCTGAGCTGCTCTATTAAACATTGTCATTAATAACAATACCAATGTTATTTCTTAAATTTCACCTGCTTAAAAGAAATTGAATAACATTTTCTTAGAATTATATAATTATATGGACGCTAAGTGGAATTTTTCTTTAGTAGAATTACAGTACATTTTTTAAAATGGTATTACTGTCTATCCTCACATATTTATTATAATGTAAAATTAAAAGGACCATAGTGAAAAAAATATAGTTTACTTATCATAATATGATGAAGAAAAGTAGAGGGATGGTCGGAAAAAGTTTTAAGAGTGGGTATGTTTTCCCATTTTAAAGGAGAAGGGTGCCATCTTACTGGATTACTGCAAGTGATTTACATGTTATTTTGAATTGAAGTAAATAACTAAGAAATTATACTTTAGGATGATATTTTCATCTCATGTCCTAGTGAAGTGAAGAACTATAAGGAGTAGACAAATATTGTTCAATAATTCCTTGTGACCAGATATGCTTGTGCCATATGTGTGTGTGTGTATGTGTGTGTGTGTATGTGTGTATGTGTGTGTAACTTTTTTGTTGTTTTTGCTTAGTTTTAGGAGTGAGATTTTATTTTCAAGCAGATTTGGCAATATCCTCAAAATACAAATGGAACCTTTCAAACAAGTGAGAACAAAATTTTTTTAACTTATAAAACAAATTCATGAATGAGAAATCACTCTTAATCACCCATTTCTGAATAAAAAATTATGCCTTATGCTTCTGCAAAATGTCACCTTGATTTTAGTGAATTGTTAAGTCCTTTCCCTGGTGTACAGTAGGGACGCCTGTCTCATTAGTGAAATGGCTTATATGCTAGAAACAAGTTTTCTCCTGTCATCCAAGTGATCTACGCTTCCATTGGCTTGTTTCAAATGTGTGGAGAACTTCTGTTGTTTTCTGGTAGTCATATGGTGGACTATAACTGACTATAACTCATTGACCAAAGGATAATGTCCACTTTCATGCATGCAGGGATAAAATCCATTATTCATTTTTTTTCTAGGTGAAGAAATGCATTTATTTTTTAACTAAAATCTACTAGTCCAATTAAATGTCTTTACCATTTCAAATGCTTTATGTGCATTTTTTTGAAGAACTATTTTTGAAGTCTTTGCATAGAGCAATGATTTCCCCATTATACAGTATCTTTATAACTTTTTTTATTAGTTCTTCATTCATTTTCATGACTCTCTCTCTCCGGATGCTCTCTGGGAGGGACAGCATTCTCCTAGTAAGCACCCTATGTGAGGTGACCTCCTGTGTAGGCTGATTGAAGGAGAGGTCAGCTGTGTTATTCTTCCCTGACCAGAATCCAGCGATGGTTTATTTTAACCTCTTAATGAAATGGAGTTATGCTTGATTTTCTTGGACTTCCTCAGATGCCATATTGGTGGCTTTATTTCCAGGATTATCCATTACATCCATTTAAAAGCTTTATTTAAATGGACAAAGAAAGCTAATTGAGAAGGCAGAGGGAAAGTTTGCTATTAATGAAAGAATATGCAGAATTTCACTCAGGAGATGGTGATAATGTTTCCTTGCTTATATACAACATTGAAGTATTAATGTATAAATATTTACATGATACACCAGTATACATATAGTATCTATTGTCTTATGTTTCCTTATCACTTGGCATTTTTTTAACTAGGAGTTTTAAAGCATGCAAGTAAATTCTAGGATTCAGAAAATTATTTTAGATATTCTTTGTCATACATATAGGGCTTAGGATTTTTATAGCAAAATATGTAGTATACTGTTAAGAACAGCAAAGTAAATAATAATCCCTCACAAAGTTTTGTGATTGCAAGTCTAAATGTTAATGAGGGAAGTTGCCTGTTTAATGCTGAATTGCAAGGTCAAAAAGAGGGTCTTAAAGATAACAGCAGACTCCAGAGTCCTTGAGTTTGTTTTGCATTCAGTGACAGTCACTAAATTAGGGAAAGGAATGTTCAAACAACACACTTGAGGAAAAGTGATTTTTATAGAAAGGAGCCATTTCTGCTAATAGCCAGTAACTGCACATAACCCTGCTGACATTAAAAGTCCATTAGCTAAGCCCAGTTTAAATAGCAGCTGATGCAGTGTCAGCTAAATGTACATTGGAATTTTTTCATATAATGCAGTAATAGCAGTTCTACAATTTTTTTTCTAAAACTATGTACATTAAGTAAAACAAATGTCATCTGATAGTAGTAGCAGAGCTGCTAATAAATAGGCAGAGGTTTGTGATGAAACAAAAGTAACAGTCTATCTAACAAGTAGATAATAAATGGCAGTGATGATTTTAAAAGGGAGCCTTTGAGAAAAGTCATCTGGAGAAGCTTAAGCTGACATTCAGAAAGAGTTGTTTCCACAGAAGCACATGAGGTACTTTGAGATAGTCATATAAAGTGAAGTGATTTTTTTTTTTTTTTTTTTTGCTATTAGCTACAGTATTTAGGTTTTCCGTGTATTTTGAAACTACAGGCAACCTCCTCCTTAGAGACTATTATGTATAAATGAGAGAGAGGGCAAGGAGATAGAAAAAAGAGCAAATGAAAACACAGGTATCATTTAATAAGTACTAATATTTTAAGGTGATTACTGAAATAATATATTTGAAAGTGATATGATGTATTAGTGCTGTCTGAAATGAAATTGAGGGTTGAAATACCCATATTATCCCCAGAAGAGTTTCCTGAATCTATGTTTTCCCATCTTTGGAATATTTTATAATCAACATTTTAATCATCTAAAAGACAAGAAGTTTTACTGCAAATTATATTAGAAACTAAGAATCTCTTAGAGCATGTTAAAATATTCTCTAAGCTAGGTTTCTGTGACTATAAAATAATTGTGGAGACAAACAGGGCTGCTCAGTAGTCTAATATGTGAGTTGAGAACAGGGCAGTAATTAATCAGTGGCTGTCACGCTCACACCACTATGAAGTATTAGGAGAACCTCCAGACCACCTCCCCCTCCCCTATTATCAGGCCATTAGTGAAACCCGGTACAAGTAACCACAGTGCAGCCCTGCTTGAGCATATGACCCCAGGAGCTTCTGCAGGAGCTTTGTGAGCCTGTTCACAATGGTCACTTGAATTTTCATTACACTTTATCACATTCAGAATTATATATCCTCTAACTAGAGACTTCACATCTTTTATTTATATATTTGTATTTTAAAATTATTTCATAACACAATAAAAATAATCACATAACCCTGCATTCCTTGAAAAGGATACTTTTAAAAAAGAAAGAAAAAGAAAAAGTCTTACCTTTTATACACAATGGGGTAGCAGAGATTTCCATTTTATGTTAATAAATTTTTATCCAAATATTTCCTAATAAAATAAAGAAGTACTCCTTAATGTTGTTGACTGTTTTAATTCATCTCAGACCACTGTAAATGTTCATTCTGAATGAATTGGGAGCTTACATGGATAGGGTTTGTGCAATTAAATTACTAACCAAAATCCCACTTACTAACCTATTACATGAGGGACTTGATGAACAGTCTCATCTTTACTATGTAACTCAAACATTAATAACAGATGGAATATGCCTCAGTTCAACAAGAGAGCTTTGATTTTTAATTCTAAACCTACTTCATTTTTTTCAGAACAAAGAATCTTTTCAAAGTGACTATTTTCCATATGTTTTTCCTTTTGTATTGCATAAATTTAATTCTATTGTAATATGAAAAAATGCCATTATATTTGGACACATAATGAATTTGTACACATCTATGAACTAGCATTACGACATGGAATTTTGCTGAAAATAATAAGATGATGCTAAATTGATTTAAATAGGAAAATTATTACATTAAAGTTTTTCAAAGTTTTTAGGAAAAAAATATCCTGCAATGGTAATATATGGTTACTTTTGTAATAGCTTTAGCAGTGTGTCTTTTTTGTGTCTGAGTTATATATTTTGAAAAGTTGAGGGGCTGGAATCGTTGCTCAATGGTTGGAGTGCTTGCCTGGCATGCACAAGGACTCAGGTTCAAACCCCAGCATCACATACACAACTAACTGTTGGAGAAACAAAGTCCAGATGGAAAAATAAATAAAATTCATTCTCTATGAAACAAAAAAGAAAAAGGAAATTTGAGTAAACACAATATAGAGTATTTTTTTTTGTCATTTGAATTTGTTCATTTATGGCGGCTTGGAAAATTTTTCTTAAATTAGTGTTTAATAATGCCCACTGTTTAGTAATGCTTCATTTTTTAAATAGCGTATCAACTATACTCAAATAAGCACATAGTTTTAGATCTCTCTTCTTTCATTTTCTTTTTTCTCTGCTGCCCTTAAAAGTTGAATACTAGGGAAATAAAAATTTATTGGATATATGTGTGTGTCTGTGAGTGAGTGAGTGTGTGTGTGTGTGTGTGTGTGTGTGTGTTTGGATCTGATAATTTCCTGACTAGGAAATTTATTGAAATTCATTGAAAAATTCTTAATGTATATGACCAGGAGTCCTGTAACAACTGGTCATTAGAAAATATTATTGCCAAACTGTCAGAAAGTCATTTGGTAAAAGTGCACAGACTGCTAAACTTTTTGCTTACTAATTCCGTATAAGTTAAAAATGTAGTTTCACTTCACACTGGAGAGTGAAAGATCAGAATAATCATAGTATTTATGCCATAGTACTGTGAGGATTAATAGGGTGATCAAAAGAGAAGAATTTGGAGCAGTTCCTGGTACCACGTAATTACTGAATGCACACTGGTATTTGTTATTGCTGTTGCTGGTTTATTCTTGTTATAGAATTCTATACTATATGGTCATTTTCATAGAAATATATTTGTGGACAGGATTAGTTGAGAATGAGAGGATTATATTCAGTTGGGCTATCATCAGGCAGAAGAATGTCATATGGACCAGCAAAGGTGTGTTGTCAGAGGTAAAATGTTTTACAGAAATTAGTAGGTTTTAAAGTCACATTTTTTATACCCAGTTAAGTCATGAGATTTTTAATTTTACATTAAAGTCCTTTGGAAAGTCCCTCATTTATTTCAGTTTTGAGAACTGATTAAGTGATTTTTTTTCCTGTTCCAGTTTCTGAATCTAGAATACATTCAGTAAAACTAGTACCTGATAAGCTTCAGCAAGAAACCCAGTTTATGTGCTTTCCGCTATACATGTACTGTATTTGTAACATATAAGTTAAAGAGTAAGAAAAAAATAATCAAATTCTTTAGTTTTTGTTAGTAGCTAAACTCTTTCTAGAGAAATAGAAACAATTAACCTTCTTCACTTATGTCAGAAATTTTAACAAGACAAAGCATTTATAAACTGCTATGAAAAAAGCAAAAATTAATGAAACTGAAATTTCCAAGCAAGGCTGAAATTCTATATGTGTTAGGGGGCATATTATAATAAAAGCAAAGGAGATATTAATTAGATACCCAAACTGTTTGTGTGTGTGTGTGTGTGTGTGTGTGTATATATATATATATATATATTTAATAAATATATTTGTGGACAAGATTAGTTAATGCACAAACTAGTTGCACTCCATAGTCTCTTGCAGACATACTTGTGTTACATTTGTGATGTATAAAATAAGAGAGATTTTCCAAAGACACTGTTGAACTTGGAAAAAAAAATTTTTAAACGTAGATTTATAAATGGAAAGTGTATGGGATGTTAAGTAACAACTTCATTTCTAAAAAATCTGATCAAATAAACACCTCAACTACAAAAACTATTCAGATTTATGTAAATATGTATATATGGTATATATAAATATATATATTTGATTCATTGTGACAATAACAATCCCTTTTTCTTTTGTATTCTTTAAGATGCTTCATTATAAAATTTAAACAACACGAAACATAATTTTTTTTAAATACATCAATTCGATAGGAAGAACATACCTCACCCAAGATGTTTATAACCCAAATTAGTGCAATGTGGACCTTTAGAAAACATATTGTAATAGATGCATTAACTAAATAACTAAACAAGGACAGTTTATTCCTAACAGGAAAATAATACCAGCATAGGATCTAATTTAAAAAGGTTCATGGAACACTGATTCATTTGTAATTTTCTTTGTCCAAAAATCAAAGTTCAATGTTCTTTTATTTTTTAAACTCTAACATCCTCCTCTTTCAATTCTTCTAGTGCTATGCTAAAGGTACATTCCACCTTTTAAAGGGAAAATTAGTAGGAACTCAGTAATTAGCAGTATAGTTTACTACCTACATAATTATACAAATATTTTTATAGGATCTTTTCTTTTCACAGAACCAACAGAAACAGCCTAGAATGCTTTTAATGATTGATTAAAGTGCTTAAATGAGTTTTATGCTGCATATAAAATTTAGTTTGTAGTAGTTTTCTTGGATGATTTCCAGGGGCAAAAATACAATGGCTAAGAAAATGAGATGGTATTTTTTTATCCCTTCTAGGATATTTCTGCTTTGTTTTGTTTTCTTTTGCTTTGTTTTGCTTTGATTCTAAAATAAAATCAAGCTTTTCAAAATGTTGATGTTCTAAACATTAAGCTGTCTTAGGAAATCCTGTTGTGTAACTACTACTGAGGGTTTATTTTGGTTTGTTGTTATGTTTTGTTTTGTCTTTTTGCAATACTCTGGACGGGGATTGAACCCCAGGACACTGTACCACTGGGCCCCAGCCCCAGCACTTTGTATTTTCTTTCTTTCTTTTTTTTTTTCTATTTTAAGCCAGGGCCTAAGTTGCTGAGGCTGGCTGTGAACTTGGTGATTCTCCTGCTTCAGCCTCTGATTCACTGGGATTACAGATGCATCCCACTGCACCTGGCCTTTGCTTTCTTTTGGATTGATTGGGCATACCGATTTTTTTCCAAAATACATGATTATTTGCAGGGATAGAAGAGCAATTCCAAAAGCTCAGTTGTTCAAAGATATTCTTTAAAAAATATTTCCTGTGGTCTTATATAGCTATTCAAGCATTTAATGGTGTTATATGAGAAAAGATGATGGATATTATCTAAATGTTTCACAAGTATGTCCATTTCTCTCAGTTGGTTCACTGAAGAAGTTTCTTCTTATTCCTTTTCCTTCTTCACCTTCTTCTATCCTCCACACTAAAGCCAAGAATATTTTAGTCCATCAGTGGAGTTTTTTTTTCATAAAACCATTGCCTTTAATACAAGATCTAACTTTTTTTTTGAGAGAGTTAATTATAATTTTCATCTGTTTTTTTGTTTTTCTGTCACTTATTTGTGTATGTGGTTCTGGGGATGGAAACTAGGTGTCCATTCCTGCCAGGCAAGCACTCCACGGCTGAATCACCTCTCCAACCCACAAGATCTAAACCTGTTAACATGACTGACAAGGCTATTTGTGTTTACCCCTCTAATTTCGTTCCTGGATACACCTCTCTGGTTATAGTCTCCTCAGTCTTCGCACCTTCCCCATCTACGACTCAGGTTGTTCCAGTGCAGCTCTAATAGGGGAAGTACTTCAGGGTCTTCCAGCAAGCCACCATGCTGATTCGTCACCAGCTTTGACTTGTACTCCTTCCTTTCCAGGAACTTCATGCTCTACCCCTTGTTCCTGGCTGAGTCCTAGCATCTTTACCTCAGTTTTGATGTACCTGCCCTCCTCATAAGCTACTTTTCTCCTCCAACTGGATCACTCTTTATCTGTGTCCCCAGCTCACATGTCAGCATGATGAATGCAGGAACCCTGTTCAGCCTGGAGTCTCCAGCATGTGAGTGTTTAACACACAGCCAGCATCTAATAGGCATCCTTTGAATGGTGTTGAATGAGGGTAAATTTTGTTTATGGATAAGTAGCACATCTTAGAGTGGCTTTCTGTGAGGACCCACAGTGGTGGAGTTAGTGGAAACTTTCCAGGTTCTCCTCATCCATCACCTGAGTTCAGAGCTGCTGGACCTTGGGAGGTGAATGTGAAGTTCTAGGTGGAAATCAAGACTGTCTCAGTAGTGAGTGTTTACCATCTGTTTGTTACTCCCTGCTACAGTTTAGATTTGAAATGTCCCTCAAAGGATCATGTGCTAAAAGGCTTGGTGTCCAGCCCATGTTGCTACTGGGAGGTGGTGGAACCTTTAGGAGGAGGAAGGGAGTTATGTTGCTGGGGACGTGCCCTTGAAGGGGATAAAGGAACTCTGGCTCCTTCCTTTCTCTCTTTAACTTCCTGGCCACCATAAGGTGAGCACTGTTGCTCTACCATGGCACCCTCCACCATGATGTCCTGCCTCTCAAAAGCCCGTGGCCAGCTGACCAGGGACTGAATCTTCTGAAACTATAAGCCAGAGTTAATCTTTCCCCCTGTCGAGTTGATTTTTTCAGGTATTTTGTCACGGTGGTGGAAAGTTAAAATACTAACTAGAAGGGCGATCTCCTTAGCTTCAGAAATCCTTTCTTGACTTCTGATTTTCTGTCCTGTAATTTGGGGCTATTAAGTAATGAAGAAATCCTAAATAACTGATGGTTAGGCAATGTGAGGGCAATTGGACTCTAACGGGTTTGGTAATTTTGCCTAAACACAGAATTGGGAATTATGGTTTCAAGTCAAGCAATATCCCCATTATTCCCACAGAATTTTTCTAGCTGTTCAGCTGTAGAAATCCATCACATGGAATATTAATAGTATATACTGACTTTCTAGATGGGTGATAAAATTTTCTTCTCTATTGGGATTATTATTGTCCCAAATGCTATAGACTATGTCTTCTTGTTTCCACAATAAAGTAAATAATTCTCTTGAATGGTGTGATACTGTAAGTGTGAAGTAGTTGTAGAAAGGAGGCAGATGCCCCAGGGTCAAGAACAATAAATCTGTTTTGGACTAGATATTACACCCAGTTGTTTCTCTGTAATTGACTATTGTCTGAGAGGGTTTTTGTTTTATTTGTGGGGTTTTTATTTTGTTCTTTTTTTTTTTTTTAAAGGACCACAGCCTATTAGCTTTGGGCAGGATATTTTGATATTTAGACTAGGAAACAGTATAGTGAAATGTATCATTATAAAGCATTATTGAAACAAGTATTCTCATAGGCACTTTTAAGGTGACTAAAATATGTTATGGATCATGCTATACTGCTAGCAAAGAGGAAATTATAACAAGTAACTGCTTCTTTTTTTTTTTTTTTTTTAAAGACTTCAGTAAACACAGCCCTAACTCGCCCTGAATAATTACAGCAGAGAGCTATGCAGAGGTCTTTAACTGGTAGTTGTTTGTAATCAAGCGGCCTGAATCTTGCCTTGACATAAAGCAGAGGAAGTGGTTAGGAGACAGACCTGTAATTATCAGCAGCAGGTGCCCATAATGGAATGCCAAAGAGATGTTTAAAGAGGCAAATATTACTTTAGGAAAGATTTCAAGACTGTCAATTTAGGCCAAAAGGCATTTAAAGTAAAAACTGGTTTGAGAGCCGTATTAGAAGAATACTTCTTTGGAAACAAAGGAAAATGGAATAAATTCCTGTAATGTAAACTAACCTTTTCCTGCATATACTTAAATATAATCAAGATATGAATTCTAAAGCAAAACTGGACACCACGTTCAGAAAAGGGATGATTTATCACTTGAAATGTTTTAGTTATTAAAAGGTTTATTTATGATGTAGACAAAAAATTTTGCTATTTGTTTTAATAAGTACCTTATTGAGCAAATGGTACATTATTTTTTAACTACTTTTCATGGCTTCAAAGGACACCAAACCTTTACTTCAACATCCTGAATAACCAAAAAGTTTTGTCAATTGCTGTACAAAATTACACCTTTCAGTGGTAACATTTTTCAATTTTCACCTTTTTTTCTAAAAGAAAGAAAACATTAACTTTTCTAAGAGGTACTAAAGAATAATGAGTTACATAATAAGGTATACTTGATAAAAATTGTAATCAAGGTATAAAAAAAATTCAATATCAACGATACCAGTACCACTTTTTCAAATGTAGTTGGCCAAGTTATTTTGATAATGCAATATATTTCAATGTCTCCTTTCATCTTAAACTAATATCACTGTGGTTTATATTACTTACAGGAAATTCTATGGCATGAGGCATAGATTGATGAAAGGAAAGCAACAAAACATAATTGCCTTAGTAGTTTTCTGCATTTTATTTAAATGGAGAGTTAATTCTTTCTTTCTTCTTTTCCTTCTCTCTCTCTTCCTTTCTTTCTTTCTCCACCACCTGCTTCTCCAAGTTAGGATAGACTTTGGTTAGTTTTTTGTTTTTTGTTTTTTGTTTTTTAAGAAGGACAGTAAGAAAGAGAGACCGACCGACACACATAATCAATTTTTATTGAGTTTTTTTTACATGGCTTTCGTTGCTCTGACACTTAGCTGTGTACGTGGGTGGTGGGGTTTGAACCTGTGTACTCACATATGCCGGGCAAGCGCTGTAACCACTGAGCCACCTCTCCAGCCCCACTTTGGTTGTTTTTATGTTGTGGGAGTAAAAGAAGCTCATGGAACTGAACAGCGTCTAATAGAGAAAGAGGTGATGATAAGTGTGCATGAACCCATTCATTCTCAGATGTGCTTAGCACGTATTTTGGGGAATATTTGCTTTCCTGCCTAATGCTAACTGTGTATTTATCACTATGAAAACAAGTGGAGAAGTTAATCATTCATTGCTCTTGCCAGAAATACCTTCAGCTCCCCCAGTAGTTGTATGTCAGAATCTTGCCCTATTTAAAAGGAAGACATAAAATTTATTCTGGAACTTTACCAGAACAGACCAGCCCTCAAAAATGTGAAGGAAAAGATCTCTGTAGCTAAATTAAAATAAACTTAAGTCACACTTGACGCATTATGCTTAAGATAACTCCATCTAAAAATATATAAGTTGCAGAGGGTCTTAGTGTTGTTCAAAGTGAATACCAAATAAGGAAGGAAAATTCAAGAATCACCTAAAAAACAGATGGATAAAAACTGGGAGGAAATAATATTTTTTATGATTTGTACTTTATCTGCATACTTATTTGGAATTCTTTTTCTTCAGATTGTCAAGTAATTTAAACTAAGCCAGACGTTAGAGCCATAGTTTATATAGGTATAATAACAACGTAGCTAAGTAATTGCCTGAATTCCCAGTAGCTAGATTTTTAAATTTACATGAGGATAAAGACATGACTAAAACTAAAGGTGTGTCAGTTAGACTATATTCATCTATTTTAACATGTAGCATATTGTCTCAGACCATGGTTCAGTTGAGCCTCTCTCTTTTATAGAGAAAAATAATCCAGTACAGCTGAGATTAATTTAGCTCAGGAAGTATTAATTGCTATATCCAATAGAGATAAATGAGATGGAAAAATAAAACATATCTTTTAAGAAACTTGCAGGTAAAATTTGTGAAACCACAGAATCGTAGATTGACATAACAAAATAATAAAAATATTTTAGAAGAGATGGAAGGAGAGAGAAATGTGGTTGTGAGGTAGAACTTTCTGCTGGGATGTACTCAGATGATTTTGAGGAAGGACTGAAGCAAAACTGCTCATTGCCTTTAATAACAAGTACCACTCACACTTGACCTAGAGAGGCTACTGGAAATGTTTTGTACAACTGTGAAGGACTAGGTCCTCTCTTCACCTCTTTCCATTTTCTTCCCCTTTCAATTTGAGAGCAATTCTTCCTTCAGGCTTCTATTAAAAGCTCTTGTCTTTTTGTTGAAGAGAGGAGGCCTGGTCTCTGATTTCTAGAACTTTCCTATAACGGTTACATTCCATTTCTGCTGAGCAAAATGAGCCTCCAAACCAAATTTAGCTGTTTTATTACACTCTCTGCAGCTAAGCCACTTAGGCCAGACATGACCGCATCTCTCAGAAACAGTTTGAGTTTGTCAAGTTGTGCAGGTTTGTCGCTCCTTTTAAATACAGTTCTACATCCTTTAATACTTGTTTGGATTTTGAGTAATGGTCTCCTTGGTGCGAAGATATTTATAAAATGATGTCAGAGCTTGGAGGTAGAGGATGGCATTTTAGGTATTTCTCCTTCTCATTAAAGGGAATATAAAGGGAGGGGGACCTAGCACATGAATCTCCACGGGTGGGAAAATTGATAGAGTTAGGCATAAGGCACTGTAGAACTACTTCAAAGTCAGTTGTAGAAACTTCTGTATTTAGTAAAATTCTTCAGGGAACTTTAAATTGAAAAAGCCAGAGGGATTTATATGAATGACACTGAAACATAGATTTTAAATTCAGAACATAAGACTATTTTTGCCTAACATCTTTCACAAATAATTTTCAAAATAGAGGCAGTTAATAGATATTAATTTTAAATTTCACCATGTAATAATTTTTAGAGTTATACTGTCCTTTCTCTGTAGTTGTTCCTTTAATAAAGGCTTTTCAACTTTTTTTTTTTTTTATTGCTAGAGTAAACAGCATATACGATGCCAATGAATATTTCTGAGACTGGTATTTTTCTAGAGCTGGTATTTTCCAGTTTTAGAAAAGTGAATGTTAAAAACAAAAATGTGGGAAGAATGT
Organism: Aplodontia rufa; assembly: GCA_004027875.1. Lineage (NCBI taxonomy): Eukaryota > Metazoa > Chordata > Mammalia > Rodentia > Aplodontiidae > Aplodontia > Aplodontia rufa. Next base: position 191,597 of record PVKS010000023.1, read on the forward strand.
GGGAGAAGAGTGTAAAGTGATTTTGGAGTATAGTGTCACAGCCATGCACGTGGTAGGCTCAAATAAAAGCTTCCCAACTCATTGGGTTAAAAATGACTAAAAAGGAGCTTCATATTTAGATTCAAAAGAAAATCACCCTGCATTCTCTCAAATGAAGTTTGCATAGTTCTTAGATTCCATTCTTATTTGGAACACTAATTATCAATCTGAACAGAAGCCATTCATTTTTCCTAAAATATATGAGAATAGCTATCATGAAAGTAATTCTGGGTTTCTAACTATGTTAAATGCAGATATAAAACAATGCATTGATATTGTTATCTCTATAGGATACCAACTTGAAGTCTGTGAAGAAAGGCTGAGAGTTACACCACTATTTAAAAAATACCTAAGCCTACCCCATAAGAATCAAAAATTTTCTTTATTATGAAATCAAGATTTGTTAAACAATATACATACAAACAGACCTGAATATATTTTGTCCCCTTTTCTCTCATCTTGTTAGCTGTCTGTCATTCAACACCCTGGGAATTATTACTACATGACTATTGCCTGCCTGTGAATGGATACTCTACAACAGAATATGACAGAAAAATTTGACAGTAATTTTCTTTAAATCGATTTACTTATCTTGCTTGACTTTGGCTTCAGAGCATATTGAAATTCAACTGAATAAGCCAGAATGGCTTTTTGGACCAAAAAGAAGCAATACATCAAACAGGTATCATGGACATCAGCAAGATACATTAGCTATGCAGTCTTGCATTGTGTAAGGACATTTGGGTCAATGACAGACTGCATATACAATGGTGGTCCCCCAAGATTATATTATGTAGTGACTTTGGAGAAGTCTTAATTAATCAGTTATACTCTGATGTTTGCATAATGACAAAACAGCCTAATGATTCATTTTTCAGAACTTATCCCATTGTTAAAGGACATATGAGTGCGTATATATTTGTTTTTTAAAATAGCTTTGGCACACTGATATGAGAATTACATATGGTGATTTTTTTATATAGTGCCATCTTAGCTGAAAAGTTTGATGATACATTTTGAATTACACATGTTTCAGATCCTTGTGTCATTTATGAAAGTCATTTGATGAAAAATTTTCTATAATGAAACCCACAAGAACAAATAATGATTGCATAAAAAGAATAATGATTAAGCACTCATAGTCATAAGTTGCAAAACATTCTGCAAAATTATTGGAATTTTTCTCAAGAATTATAAAACAGATTTAATTGATGCTGGTCCTGAGCCTTCACATGCCTTTTGGGAAAGAATAAACTGGGTGTAGGGGGGACAATTAGTTCTCTAGTTCTCTTTACTCAGTTAGAACTAATGCATAAGGCCGGGAACATAGGAGGGCATTCTGTAAACTGCTACTCTCATGCATATTAAACCTCCTTATGGCATTTGAGCTTTCAAATGTGTGCAATCAACTTTGTGTGCAATGTTTCTTTTTTTGACAGAGGCCTGTGGAGAGAAGGCTTACTCTAATTCAGCCAGGCTTTAGTGACCCTCTAATTTGGCATCCTTTTTTAAAAAGAACACATGAGAAACTGAAACCCAGATGGGGAACTGACATGTCTTGTGTTCAGAAACTTGACCTATCCAGAATATATATTTTACAGATGAGGAAAACAGACGCGTAACATGCTCAGAGTTCACCCAGGTATTAATGAAGACCTGGGACTACAACTCATGTCCTCTGGCTCCCAGTTCCAGCTAATTTCTACCACACACCACAGCATCCTCAACTGTGTCTATGCAGATTTATATTTCATGCTTCAGATTCTTATTCTTCCTTTCCAAACCCTGTGGTCACAAGCTTCAGTGTCTACTTGGACTAATGAAGTTACATGAGTAAATGCGCTGAGTGTAGAGCAGCAGATCAGGCTGGGGACCACAGCAAATCTAAGGCAAATCTAAAAGCATACATCCTGTCTAACACCAAAGGCTTCAGCCCCTCCTCACAGGAATATAGTTCCTATATGGTGGCAGCATTGAGTTTTTCAAGAAAAGTCAGATCTCAGTTTTTGTTTGAAATTTCTTGTGTGCAGGCCAAAGAAAGCATGCATACAGGTGGACATTTGCCAGCACTGCCACGTGAGTGCATATTTCCCATCTCCCTAACAGCATCAATGATTAGCCCCTGTAGTTTAAAGCATGTAAGGCAAAATTATGCATCATCTCTTTTCATCCTTACCCCTCCCCCAGGCAGTATGGAAGATGAGGAAGCTGAGGCTGTGCAGTTTGAAGTGATTTGCCAAAGTCAAACAGATGAAGACAGGTCTAGGATTAAAGGATCATGTCTGATCCCGCAGCTTTTAATCTTACTCTAACACCCATTAGCCTCTGTGAAGGTTCAGCCATTGCTGGTTGAATTAAAGCTGCTGTGGAATATTCCAAAGTCCATTTCAGTTCACCTTTGAAATGCTTTCAGACATGTGTTGAATTGCTACTATATAAAAATATTGCTATACTCTGAAAATGAAGGGTGACATTGTATAAAGCATGATATTTGACTTGATGAACAACCCAGATGTATAAACTAATAATTATTTTAAGCGTGGACCCTATTAATTTCTAGAATTTAAATCACATCTCTGGTGTGATAAAATTCTAAATGCTTATTTCGTTGGCTCCTAGTTGGATTACATATTTCCTCTTATGTTTCTTCTGGAAAAAGAATCAATAAATTATTTGTACACCTTTAATAGAGATGAAATTATAGCTTTTAAAAACCTTATTAGGGAATTGATACTTTTGACATTTATTCCTAATGGTAACATTGGTTCAAATTGATTTATTATGTATCTGGAAATTGGGACTCTAATGACTCTAAGTGTACATGTTTTTAAAAAATACATTGTTTTAACCGTAATTATAAAAATTAATTATTTTGTTATGGTTCTTTCAGTTTTGAATATAACATCGTTGTGAAGCTAGTAGAACAATTTTTCAAAATTAATTTCTACTACTTTTATTATTTTATTGCTCTGGCTGTACAGAGCAGACATGCATTCTTTCATAAGCTTTACCCTGAGCACACATAACCACACTTCATTTCATCTGCATTCATGATGCTTCATCTGTCCTAACGTCTGTTTCTGCTACATGCAGAGATGATCAGTTATGTCAAGAGAAAGGTGATGGGAACTCTCTAAGGAATGGGTACCTCAGTGGATGCTGTTGCTTCTCTGTCTTGATCTTCTTTACTGGCCCAGTGCACGCATCCCCCAGCTGCTATGATGTTGGCGGACTAAAGGCTCACAGCTGCCCACTTCTCCCTTCTCCAAAGAATTGCCTTTGCCTGAACCAGGAGCAGCCTTGAGGATCAGTTTCCTTAAGGTGAGAACAATTCTGGAGGGCAGTTCATGTTTCAGAACTCCCTATGGAAGAGGCCCTACTGGACTCTAACTACCACCACATTGAAGTTTGTCTTCCGCTCTGCCCTACCCTGATCCTTTCACTCCCTTTTGCCTGAGGGTGTGCCTCAGTGAGTCTCAAGCACAGAGTTCCTCTCTTGACCTCTTCTTTTAGGAAAATCAGGCAATGATAGACATCAGAGTATCCATTGGTGATGCTGAAGTACAGTGTGATTTGTTAGAAAATGCACCTATGCGTGAGGGGCCCTTTCACTTCTTCTTTACTCTGTTCCCTGGTATTGTGCAAATCCAGAAACCATGAAAGACATGGGGTCTTTGAATAGAAAAATTATGAGAACATATGGTCTGGAATAGAGTCCATCCTCCCCTGACCCCGTTGTTAACATAGATATTTCACTAATAGGAGGAAAAAAGAGAGATTGAGATTGAAATACTGTAATGATTTCAATAATTCTGCTGGGGGTTACAGTAGCCCTTTGCATTGAAGGCTAATGATGATTTTGGAGGCTAACTTTCAATTCCGAATCTTTATGACTGATTGGAAATGCTGGACACTTTCTTTCACCCACATATCAAAAGCAGATCACAGTACTTTTTGGTAGATTGTTTTTCATGTTAACCTCTTCACAAAGATTAAATTTTTAAAATTTTAACAAAACCTCTCATCTGTCTATCCCTGCATCCCTCCTTCCCACTCCTTCCCATCTCTCTCACACAAAATACCTTTTTTCTTTTTTTTTTTTTTAAGAGGGGCAGAGAGTGAGAGAGAAAACTTTATTTAGTTTTTCATCTGGTTTCATTGCTCCAACACTTAGTGTGTATGTGGTATTGGCATTTGAACCCAGGTCCTCATGCATGTTAGGCAAGCGCTGTAACTGCTGAGCCACCACTCCAGTCCACGAGATAACTTTTTCTCTCATAACTTTTACACTGTGAAGGCTTTCACACTGTGAAGATGAAGGATAACACTCTATAAAGCATGATTTTGGCTCAGTGAACAAGCCAGACATAAACTTATAATTATTTTAAGCATGAACTATGAGAATTTCTAGAATGTAAATCACATCTTTGGTGATTGAGTCTTTTTGAAAGACATATTAGCATTGCACTTTAAAATGATTATACCTCCTGGCCTTTTTTAAGATACCCATTTATGATCTATTGAGGGCTTTTTGTTTTTATTTTCTTAAAGAAAGGATATTTTCAAAACATTGTTTTACATATATGACTTAATTATATTGAAATCAAGTATATAAACTATATACAATGCTTAAATAATGTCCCTTTTCACATACAGCTGTTCCACGAAAGACTAATTTGTACAGGATCTTTGAAAATTGAATATGATTTAGTATATACAATTAAATTAATCCAGAAATAAATTACTGGAGGAAATTCGGTCATTCTTTTTCCTCAGGAAAAAAAAATGCACATTTCTGACATTTATTTTCAGTTTGATATTCATTAAGTTGAATTACACGATTTGTAGCTGCCAGTTTTCTCATTCAACAAGCTAAGACCAATTGTATAATAAAATTAAATAGAAAATTATGTTTACTTTTCATAATTTTACCCCTTTTATTTTCCCTTGCATTCTGTGATATATAAAATGGATATAAACTTCTAAAAATATATGATTCTTTCTTTCTAGAGTCTGCATTCTTTAGCAGGTAGTTTGGAAAGTTTATGGAGATTTGTGTGCCTTTCTCAGATTTTTCTAGCCAAATTCATATTTTAAAATTCTAATATTCACTGTGATGGCATGTGCAGGTGGGGTTGGAGAGGTGTCTAGGATGGGATCAAGTCAAAGGGTGGAATCCTCGTGATTCGATGTATACCCTTATAAAAAGAGGAAGGGGCACTAGCTTTCTTTTTAGTATGAGCATCAAGTAAATGCCATGAGAGGACAAAATCAGGAAGGGGCCTTGCACTAAGGGTCCAATTAATGTTGGAATCCTGATCATAGACTTAGCCTCCATGAGAAAGAAATAGTTGTGGTTTAAGCCACCCTGTGTGTGGTGATTTGTTACAGCAGCCCAAACTGGTGAAACAGTTTCTAAGACAGAGAGGAGAATCATTGTTTTGCACACAGTAGTATTAGGTACCGGGATGCTGAATAAAGAGCATAAAATTTTTAATTTTAGCTTCCAGTTGGCTTAAAAAATCTGTTTCATGTTCTGTTTGGTCATTCATTTAAAGTAATAATGAGTATCTCTTTAAATACTAATTTATATCTGATATAAAAACTAATTTATATCAGAGTTCACATATAAATGTCTATCATGTTTTTATCACTGTGCATTTTCAAGCTTGTTCAGTAAATAAAATAACCTGAACATGTATAATGATTCAATCATAAAAGTAAAACAATAATCTGAAATTTTACTCTTGACTTTACATAAATCTTTCTTGACATAATGCTTATCTTTTTAAATTGATTGGAGTATCTTGGAAGCGACATGTCCGAACACCCACACACCTACAGATGTCATATTCTGTATGTGTGGAGGTGGTGTGATCTGCAGAAGATGTAGAAATCTCTGTCAAGTTTGGGTATCTAGAGACTTGATAAGCTCTGTGACCTTGTGAAAGTCATTTTACCTCTTTGATGTTCCAGTTTCTTTATTCATCTCAAAGATTTTGGAGGGTTAATATAGATTCCTATGTACCTAAGCCTATCTGAAAAAACAAGAATCCATCTTAGTGCTGCTCACTGAATGGTTTTGAGTAATTCCCAGTGGTTCAGGCACTGGTGATGTCTGGGTTAATGACTGCTCTGGGAGTAGAGCTTCTTCATTAGGAAGTCAGCATGTTCCAAAACCTCTTTATAAATCATCTCTGTTAAAGATGCAGGCATTTGCAGTTGTGCAAGACAAAAATACCTTCAGCTATGTTTGCAATTTAGGTTTGAAGGTAAGTAGGGCAGACAGTGGAAGAAATGGGAAATCCATAAAGAGTCTCCTCTCTCTGTTCACTTATGTACTCTGGAAAATTAAAATAGTTAATAAATACTCCTCCAATTAATTCTATCACTTTTATTGACATAGAAAGTGTGTGCAGGGAAGCAATTAGGCAAGTGTTCAGATTTTAGTTTAGTACAAGGAGTTCTAGTCAAAATGTTGCTCCAATCAGCATTTGAAGGATGAATAATTTTTTTTAAGGAAAGGTTTTAATTTTTGAGAAATTGTATATATATATATATATATATATATATATATATATATATATACACACACACACACACACATTCTGTTGTATTTTTCTGAGTTTGTAAGTGAAGCAATATTTGGACCTTTGCGTCTAAGTAATGGTGATGATAGTGAGGATGGAATAATCTATGGTCTATAAAGGAAGAAAACAATTTAATCCAATTTAGTCATTCTGGAAAGCTCAGGGGGGTGTGCTAACCTAAAAGGAGGTTTCTGGTTTCTCCCTCCAAATAGAAGGAGACCTTCTTCTCTGGGGGCTTCAAGACCATACTTGCTTTTTCTAAGTATCAAGCACCCAGAGTCACTGTTCAGGGACTTCACTATCAATTATTTATCTAGGATGTGTTTTTTCTTAACCAGTTGCTTGAAGTTTAGCAGACTACAAAAGAATCTTTATAGAATTTCTTTATAGAAATTCTCTTTTTCTTTTTCTCAGCTTCAGAAAAGAAGGTACTTTTGGAAATATTAGTTGAAAACCAATCCCTCCAACTCTCTCAAACAAAGACACCCAAGTCTATGAATTTCCAACTAGACCCTCCTTTTTAAAAATTATTAGTCAAGCTTATTAAAAAATTAAATTTTAGGAAAGCAACCTCTTAATCAAAGGGATATTAATATTTTATTTAGTTATTCTTTGAGTTCAAACCCCAAAATAGATGTTGTTTAGTTGCTTTTCTATAAGTGAAATAAAAATATAATGATAAATATTAAATTGCTGGAAAACATTTCTCTTGCATATTGAAAATAACAAACGAATTTTTCCAAGGCAAGCTACTGCAACTGCAGATAATTTCCTAAGCCTTTTATATTTGTATGCCTTATATTAGGTTTCATATAATTTTCCCTAAAATATGCATACATAAAGTCAAATTTTAAAATATTTTGACTGAATTTTTATGGCATAGTTACCAAATCAGGCTTTAGCAAATATGTTATAGTTTCACAGAGCTTGAATATTATCATTGTATGTGGAGTCTTGTTTAAAGACCTTCTTAGGTTTCTAAATTCACAGATGAATGGAGTGTTGCTAGAAGAAAGGGAACAAGTACAGGCTCCTCATTAAATGTAAATATTAGGTGCTGGGGAGCCAGTGATTTATTTGGAGTGAGAAGCAAGCCTTGTTTTCTCAGACACTGTCACCAGTGACACATTGGTCAAACATAAAGAAGATTGTGTGGCTCTAGTTCTGGAAATCTGGCAGGGCAAGGCCTTCTCTCTGGTACTTTATCAGTTCTTGGACAAGAACTGCAGGGTTATGTTGAGTAACACATTCACTATCTCAGTCTTTCCTCCTCATTAAGGGAAAAAAGTTCTGCCATAATGTGATCCACGATTAGAGTTAATGCAGTCTCTAACATCTCCCAGATGTTTTAATGTCACTCACGTCACTTGCAGAGTTTATAAATGTGATTTGTCTATTGGTTTATTCTTTTGTGGAGCAAACATTATCTTTTTGCTTGGGGGAAAAAAAACTAAATCAGAGACTCAATGAGTTACTTAACATAATTTACAGTATGTTTAGAAGCAGTGCTAAAATGCAGAGTATGTAATCAATGGTACAGTCTCATAAAGTATGTATTTGCGCTCCATAACAGAAATATGATCATGCCAAAATGACCAGCTGTCACTTTTAATTGTATTTTTTTTAATTTGGTGCCTCAATTCCAACTTTTCATGACCACAAAATGTTTTCCTTTTCCAGTGGAGGATTGGAAATAGCTTAATCTTGACCTGTAAGAGTTTGTCTTTGTCGGTTTGGGATTTAGCTTAACCTTCAAAATCATCGCTTTATCATGATATTTTTAGGAGCACTTCAGTCTGATTATCCTTTTTGTTTGTTTTCTTTCAAGTTTCTGTGTTTTCTTTTTCAATTTTAGTTGTGTGTGTGTATAAGTTTGGAATACTTTTTTTTTTTTCCTTTTGATTGTGTGCTAGGCACCCTGCCTCTGGTAGTGAGATACTTATGCATAGTAAGCATAATTCCAACAGAAGGTCACTGCGGCTTGGAAATTCTCTAATTTACAGGTTAAAACAGAAAAGAATAACAAGCTGAAGATGTAAGTTTCAGGGAAGCAAGAATTTGGAGGAAGCAAGAGTTTTCTGAGCTGCATTTAAGCAATAAGATAACAGTATCTTGAATTTTAATAACATTAACATTTTTATCATTATAAATGACTATTTACATCTAGCTTTATAATTGATAATGCAGGTGCATATGTTATGACTTTTAACCTCTGTAATTAGTCTTTGAAGAAGGAGAAGTAGATGTTGATGTTATCCAGAAAAGAAAATGGGTTTGTGAGTGGCTGAGCCATGAACACATTCTTCCCCGTCTGAGCTCTTTCATGATCTGGTGCTGCTTATTAGCTCTATCCTGGGGACTTCAGTTCTCTTTTCATAGTGCTCTCCCTGTGTGCGTGCTGCAGGAAACAGTCACTTGGCACTCACTGTAGGTCTTTTAGGGCACACAGGAAGTGTCATTCCAAGAAGAGATTTTAAAATGCGTGGTCGAAATGGAACCTTCTGTTGCTTGGCTCTCCAAGATGATAAACACCAGATGCAGACATTGATGTGACAACGATTATCCAGACTGATGAGCATGTTACTTTGATTAGAAGAGCAGTGGACTTAGGGGCAGTGCTTGGGAAAGCTTTGGGAGCAGCGGGAGGTTTGCAAATCCATTACTGCCTCCCTTCTAAAGAGGACACTGTGCCCACCCCAAAGAGGACAAGTGACCATCACTGGGTTTTCACACTCACTGGTCCAAAGCTTTCACAATGTGCCAGCTGAGTGTCTGGGAGAACAGGCATTTGGTTTTCATAATCTAAAAATTCAGTCCAACTTCCAGTAGTTTTGCTAAAACTGAGGGTCATGTGTGTGTTTACTCTTCATCCGATACTCAGGCTTATATGTTTTGGTTCAGTGAATGAAGAATGTTCCAAACCACAGAATTTTCCATCACAGTGAATACTGTTTTCATTTGTTTAACATTTAGAGTTAAACATTTAGCTTAATTCTATGTCCAAGAATTTTGTGTAAAGGATCCATATAGTGAGTCAATTTAAGATATCACTTTATTCCTATATCAAATATGTGCTAAACCACATAATATTTTTATTCTAATAAAATAATTGGTTATAGTGAAATTTATACCATAGTATAAACATTTATACCATAGTATTGACAAAAAAATGCAGATTTTCCTGCATGGATGATCCAGTACGAAAACACATAGTTAATTAGGTTTACTTGACTCAAACTATATAGGCAAGATTTATAAGATTAAATGTGAAATTTAATATGTGTTTGCATATATGCACATATAGAATTAATAAATGTATACATGTGCAATACCACATCTCTTAGGGATTGTTTAGCCAATGTTTACAAAAATTTTACAACATCTATATCTGCTTTTCAAGATTGCCAAGTTTCACTTTGGCCAAAGCTACCACAGCTCTAGGATAGGAAAATGTGATCACTACAAGAAATGCTGAACATGATATTTTTGTGTCAAAATTGATCTTTGTTTTAAGATGCATTATTTCAAATAAAATCCTGTTATATGTGTTAGGTGTTTTTTCCCTTAGATCTGTGTTGAACATCTGTTGAATGTTGGCTATGCACTGTAGATGATTACAGCTATTTAACTGCATTATTCATGCTTAACATTCACTTCTTTCTCTACCATAATGGAAAATTTTAGCTGCTTTCAATTATCCTTTTTACTCATTTAATAAAAATTTAGACTTTGAGGAAAACCTTATATGTTAAGCATAAATACCTTGTTTTAGAGGACAAGCCATTGAATGTGCTTTAAGAATTCTGGAATTGGGAATTACATTTAGACTGTGCAGCTTCTGTTCTGTGCAGATTCCATTCTGTCAGTATTACCTAATGAGTGCTTAAATTTAGGAAGAACCCTTAATACTTTGAGCCTCAGTTTGTCCATCTATAGAATTGAGACAGCAATGCTTCACCTAAAGACTCTTGTGAAGATTTCTTGAGAGGATATCTGTGAAAGCAGTATGTTTTATTAATGCCATAGGATTAGGAATTGGGTTACAGTACATAAATTAATTACACACATGGTAGTATAAGCATGAATTGTGCAAGAAGTAGGTTATTTTTTATGCTATTTCAGAATTACTGTTTTCTAGGTTACAAGCAGTTGACTTCTATCTTATTAGTTATGTATTATATATACATACTTTCTAGTTTTTCTATGCAGATTAGGCATCTTTTAAGCTAGTATGTTATGGTAATGGAGAAATATCAAGGAAAAAATACCATTCATATATTCATTCAATAAATATTAATTGTGTCCCTACTGTTTGCCAGGCACCTTCACTGTTTCTAAAGATTCAGTGTAAATAAATCAGATGTGTGGTTTCTGACCATGTGAAACACATAGGCTATGATCTAAGAGATAAACAGTGAAAAGTGATATAAAGAATTATTTAATTAAATTTATGATAAGTGCCTTGAAGGAAAGGAACAGTAAATTTTCAAAGTATATGACAACTTATAGGTTGTTGCCAAGGAAGGTTTCTCAGAGGAGGTTATTTGAGCCCTGGAAGATTCATAAGAATAAACCTAGCATAAAGAGAATTCTAGTCCACTGCTGAGAGCTCATATAATCATAAAGCTTTGTTAGATGTAAGATCACACACATTTTTAAATGTCTGTATTTATTTCATTTTGTACGTAATAAGGAGCATGAATTTTTTTCTGGCCCTCCCTTAATTTAGAGTCACAAATTCAATACAGGTGTTCATATACAAATTAAAATTTTGTTAATTGAGTTACTCTTTAATCAAACTTTTTTATAACAAAATTGATCCTGAGCTAGTATGTACAATTGATGATTTTTAAGTTCTTATCTAGTATAAACATATTCTGGCGAAAGACCTTGGAAAAATGAGGGGAGTATTACTAGGAAGAACAAAACTTGTTATTCTGAGAAAGCTACTTTGAGGAACAGGAGTTTATTTGTGACTAAATTAGCAAATTTGATATTCTAAAGTACACCATTTGTCCAGAACATATATTTTATATGACCACAAATTATTCAAGTGAAATATTTTAAAATTCAAAACTCAGGTAACACAATTTTTGAGTTCCAAAATTAAAATCCTTATATTTGCAAAATAAATTAATTGTCCAAACAAGTTGAAGATAGTTAAGAGACTTATCATGATGATTGACAGTATATGATCATTTGAGAAAAACACACAAGTTTGAAATTTCAAATCCCAAAATATTCAAAAGAAATTTACCCTGAAGATGGTGTGTGAATGCCCACCCCCTTCGATTTATTCTCTCTCAAATTTGGCATAATCTTTCCTCTTTCCCTCTACCTAGTTACATTCAGCAATAGAAATAATTGAGATGCACATTTTAATATGTTCTGTTTATGTCTTGATAGTATATATTAAGCTCAGGCTTTAGGAGGAAGTTCATATGAAATACTCTCAAAATTTCAACAGGATTTGTCTACTTAATGAATGTGAAGGAAAAGTTGCACTCAGACTACTAAAGCTAGCAGATCTTTAAATTTCTAAAAGATGTGAGTCTATATCCTGAGATGGTGTAACAGAAAGGGAAGTTTATGAGAGAAAATTGCCCCCTGACTCAGCCAGATTTAATGTATTTGTTTCTCTAACCATTACCTTCTTATCACGTTATGAATGGAGGCACCACTTAGCACACTGGGCGGGAGTGTGCCTGGCAAGCTGAACCTCAATCTAGATAATGCCCCCATTGCAAGATGTAAATAGATTACAAAGAAAAATTCAATATTTTCCCCCCTCTCCCACTAGAGCAGCCCACATTAGTTGTTTCCTGCCATATAATTGCATTACATGCCGGGATGTGATCCACGGTTAATGGCAGTCACAGTCAACTGTCACTTTGCTTTTAGCCTGGGTCATTCAGTGTAATTTACATATTTAGCACCATGACAAGAACTAGGTTTGTCAAACCACTTGTGGAGGTTGCCATGCTAACCTCTGTCAAAAATAGACTTTGTAGTGGTTTTTTGTTTTTTCTTTCTTTCTTTCTTTTTCCCAGAGGAATACTGTAAAACATGTGAAACACAAAGTATGTGTAAGGCAAATTTATTCCTGTCAAGGACTTTTATGTTATGTCCTTAAAAACATCAACTATAGGGGCTGGAGCAGTGGCTCAGTGGTTACTGTGCTTGCCTGACATACGAGACTTTGAGAGTTCAAACCCCAGCACCACATACACAATGAAGTCTCGGAGCAATGAAAGCCACATGGAAAACTAAATAAAGTTGATGCTCTCTCTCACTCTCTCTCTCTCTGTCCCTCTCTCTTTATAAAAAAATCAACTATATTACTGAGTCAACACTTCTGAGAAATGATTTTTTTATACCTGAAAATAGATTTTTGCTTAACATTTTACCAATTAATTTTATATTAAACAACAAAAAATTTACTTTTAGTTAGTGTTAGCAAATACTTAAGCTTATTTCCATGAACTTAGTAAGAGTACTTGAAAATTCAATCAGAGTAATTAGCAAAACAAATATAATTTCATAGAAAGAATCTTTGAACCCTATTGAAATGTGAAATATGGTAATTTTAAGAGATTATTCTAGGCGAAGAAAGATTAATTAATACTTACACCATTCAGTTATCTATATGAAATTTTTCTTCCTGGGATGCCTTAAGGTTATGAGAATGAAAGGTGATGTCCTTTCATGGCTTCATTTGTACATAGACACTCTTTTCAGAGCCATACCCAGCGTCCCATAGTACATTGTTCTGGGAAAAGAGGATTAAATAATCGTTAGCTGTGCATGAGAAGCTTGCCCTATTATTTGATTGAAAATAATTCATCCAGTTTCTCTACGAATATCCTGATCTGTAAGTGTAAGAATAACTGCCTAACTTCAAACATTCTTCATACCTTCATCAGGGTGTTTGTGTATGTTTGTATGTGCATGCATTAGAGATGCAAAAGTAATTTTTTTCTTATGCTTCAAATGCTTTCTCATCAAGTTCAAGGTGGAGCCTTTGAATGATCCCATATCACCAATTAAAGGAAGTCACAGTTCCCTGTAGACACAGTATATCAGTCCTTCATTTTCTGGCTCTTATCTTCTACAAAACACTTGATGTCACGTGCCTGACATGCTACTTCCTCCTCATCTAACAAGTATTCTTTAGTTTTCCCTCAATATTCTTTCAAAACAAATTTATCTTGAAAAAACAACTTTCTTTTCTTGCATCTTCTTTCACACAATGCTCAAGATGTTTAGCCCCTTCTCTTAGCTTCTCAAAAGAAAATTTCTTCCTTTCTGCTGTCACAGTCATTTGGTGCATATTTCTATTTTTATTGACTTTTCTAGTTCATGGTTCTGAATTCCTATGATTTTCCCCCTTATTTAAGGGGGAAGCACTTCAAAAAAAGACTGTTGATCAGCTTTTTATGCATCTAGCAGGGGACCCTCATTGGAAAGTTACACAAGAGCAGATCTAATTCTACTGTTTCCGTGGAGCCTAAATAGGAGTGCTCAAACATCTTCTGAATGAATGAATCAGTTTAACTGAGGGAAGGAGCCATTAGCTAAAGAGATGTAGATCATTGCCTGGTGGTTAACCTGTATCAATCCCTATATCTTGTAAGCTATGTCATTTAATTATGTTGAATGTTTAAAGCACTAGTCCTGTGTGTCTTAATTTTTGGCATGTGGAGAAGAGTCAGCTTCTATTTTCCTTAATCATTTAGCTAATCATTTCTGTTGTATCCAACATGCCACAAAGTATTAAGGTTAGAAAAATGCTTGGAACATGAGATTAACAAGCATTTAAAGAAAGCAGTCTCTTTTTGTAGAGATCCCCTGCCCTCATGCATACACATACAAATAAGATTAAAAATATGTGGGTGTTGCTAAACTCCCTTGTGGTGCTTGGGTTTGGTGTCTACCTTGATGTTAGTAGCTACTGATAATTTGACAGGGTCAGCACACTCACTATCTGCCTTGCAATTATCAAAGGTTGTAGGGCGTTTCTCTTGGATGAATCACAAAATCATTATCTTCTCCATCACTGATAGAGCTTCCCAGCTATTCTGTCTCTGTAAATCAATATCCCCAGGGTATCAGTGTCCTTTTCTATTCAACAGAAATTATGAAATCATTCCAACTCTTTCACAGGGCACTGGCTAATGGGGACCTGAAGAAGACTTTGATTGTCTCTGACAACAACTCAACCTCTTTTTTTCTTTATATATCAGTGATGGTCTGCCTTGTAAAATAAAGGAAAATGATGAGGAAAATTTTGGACAGTGTTGTAGAACATTCCACAGGCTTTTATTAAAATGCCATGCTATACGATTTTTTTATCAATATATTTTATGCCATAACGATTTTTGGAGTTAGAAATGTACAAGTTATTCTACTACAACTTGTCTGGTTAAGTCTGGGTATCTGATTTTACCGCAGCACAATTTACTTACGATGAAAGGTTATTTATTTATTTATTATTAAGATAGAGAGGAAGAGAGAGGAAGAGAAAAAGAGAGGGAGAGAGAAAGGGAGAGTGAGAGAGGAAATCATTCATGTGGCCTTTGTTGCTCAGACACTTCATTGTACATGGAGCTGGGATTTAAACTCACCTCCTTGCGCATGTGAGACAAGCACTGTGACCACTGAGCCACTACTCCAGCCCTGAGATGAAATTTTAAAGATCAACTATGAAGGATTAAATCCCATTGAAGGAATGTATTTAAACCATTTTTAAAATATATGCATGTGTATAAATGGAGAGAGATCCAAGGCTAAAGAATGACTTGAATTCTGTATTGACAGTGGCTGGCACACAGTGGGAACTCAGAAAATAGTTCCAAGTGAAAGAATAAAGAAAGAAAGGAAGGAAAGAAGGAGATTTGGTTTAGACAGCAATATCCATTCACTTATTTATAACTGAGCTCAGAGTGTCGCTTGCCCTCTAGTGGTCTATTTTAATGAACTTTAATCCTAGCTTTTGAAAGATGGGTACTTACTGTATAACAGTAAAGTATTTACAGTAAAATGTTTATAAGTGACTAGTAAAGAAATTTTCATTTTAAACAAATATATGTGTAATAAAGTTTTCTTTTGTCCATTTTAAAACTTTTGTAGTGAAATATATCAAGGAGAATTTGGGAAACTAAAAATAAAGACTTAAACGACTTCCTTTTAGCAAAAGGAAAATAGTTTATGTGACATTGGTATTTTAAGCCCAATAGTATTATATTTTAGTTATACTTCTACTTTTCTGGGCCTTGAATAAAACACAAATAGATGATTAAACTGTTTTTCCTGTCTTCTAAGAGTCAAGCATTTTGCAGATGGAAAATAAAATCTGTCTAACAGCTTTGTGGTTGTAGACACCCAAGACAGGCATGCTCTGCTTTTGGAATATTCTGACTATAACTTAGAAACTACTGACAATTTAGATAGTATGGTTGACTAATATTTAGGTTTTATTTTATCTTATTCTTATTATTTGTGTTTGGTTATTATGCAAGCAATTATTTGAATTAAAATGTCCTTCAACTTTAACATCTAGTATAATATAGATTATTCTACTTGAGAGGAAATTTAAATGAACCTACATAAAACATATATTTCAAGGAGTATGTTTTTCTCCTGACAACTCTCTAATACAATAATTGTCTTCGGTCCGTGTGGTTGCAATTATTTTTAATTAAGCTAATAACAGTACAGACATTTTAAATATTTTAAGCAGCAGTTGTTCAATCAGTTATTTAAAAACCTGGATGTCAATC
Source organism: Aplodontia rufa (assembly GCA_004027875.1). Taxonomy (NCBI): domain Eukaryota; kingdom Metazoa; phylum Chordata; class Mammalia; order Rodentia; family Aplodontiidae; genus Aplodontia; species Aplodontia rufa. Next base: position 208,005 of record PVKS010000023.1, read on the forward strand.
TTCAGATTTTTAATTAAGTTTCTTCTTATTATTTGTTTTGATATTTCAGCACACCCTGTCCTTTCTTTTAGTTTATAGTTTAATAGAACTAAAGATGGGATATTTTTTTCTAGCTATAAGGCAAGGCCTAGAAATTAGGAATGGAAAGGCTGAAATGCGTGTGAAAGAGCATAGAATTATAGACTGACTTAGTAAAAAGAAATCAATCCACAGGTAAGGAAATTCAAAGTAAAGCTTTAATCAGCATCAAATTATACTTCTTCGACCTACTGACACTAAATACAACATCAATAATTACTTTGAAAAATAAAGGGAATGGCTGCAAAATTTTATAGTTACTAAAAAACTATTAAAAACTCTGGGCTTTTCAGAGTTTTTTTTTTTATTATTTTAAGAAAGAGAGACAGTGAGAGAAAGAGAAAGACAGAATCAATTTTTATGTAATTTTTCATGTGGCTTTCCTTGCTCAGAAACTTCATTGTGTTCCTGGTGCTGGGGTTTGAACTTGCATACTCACACTTGCCAGGCAAGCGCCATAACTGCTGAGCCACCGCTCCAGCCCCCTTTTCAGAGTTTTTAATGGATATAGTGACATTAATCAAGAGTAAGCTTAGATATTATTAAATATTTTTAATTGTTGTTATGCTACTTGTGTCATATGTTGAACATATTACATGATAGAAATATAAGTTTTTCACAGTCTCATTTCTCCAATATTGAACTCACTTTCAAAATTAGAATTATAGTTGGAAGTTATCATGATAGCATAGTTTTAAAACTAAAAGAATTTCTGTTCAACTCTTACCCCTAGAATATTTGTGTCCAGATATCTAGCAGTTACTAAAGGAAAAGAAAGTGTTTCATCTTCAAAGAAATTTGGGACACTGTGCTAAATTCTTTACTGTAGGACATCTCAGTCCATTAAATATTAATGTGCAATACTAATCTCCAAGATGGGTTATAACATGCAACTCCAAGTTTATTTGAGGAACAATTTTTCTAAAAGCTTTGAGCCACAGGAAATGTGGATCTTGTATTTCCTTTTTGGGAATAAATAAGACTTGAGTAACTCATTAAAATAAGTCAAAAATAAGTAGAATGATAAATGTGGAGAGAAAGGAAAACCCATTGAAGAAGAAGAGGAACATGACGAGTCATAGCAAGATGAAAACATCGTTTCAAAGTGTATTTGTTTAAGTTCACTGTGCCTAGAGCATAGAACTCATATATTAGCAAGTACCATTCATTAAATCTGGGCCATTAACATGGGGCCAGACTCAGCCTCATTATCAGGTTAAGGGATTGAGCTTTATCATATGGTGTACAGAAAGCTGTTAGAAGCATTTAATGAAGATGATAATGATAATACTAAGAGTGGCCATCATGTATTGAGTGCATGTGTTAGGAACACCTCTGAGTGTTTTAAATATATTAGCATATTTATTTTTTCTCAACAACCCTGTGTTGTAGCTAGGGAGTAAGGCACCAAATGACAACTTTTTCAAGATCAGCAAATGTTAGAGGGGCATTCAAGTATTCATGAACAGTGAGGTTCCAGAAAATTTACCCAGAAACTCTGTGCTATGGTATAAAGAATCTTAGATAGGGAGATTAATCTGGAACCAAATGAAAAATGGATCGAAGACAAAATAGACTGGAAGAAAAATCGGAGGCTCTTGCCAAGTGTGAGAGCCTCAAATGTATCATGTGACAGCAGAGGAATGAGAAAAGGTAAAGCTTAGAGAGTCTGAGAAGGAAACATTAACGCTAAACCTTTGACTTAACTGATGACTTCACATTGATCCAGGCAGGTGGAGTTCCCTGTGTCAGCTGTAGCTGATGGTGGCATTTTGAACACAGTGGAGAAATTATGATATCATTGACAAAGCTGAGGAACTCATAAAAGATACAGTTGCAGAGGAAGATGAGGAGTCTGAATTTTAAAAATTGTCAGTTGGAAACGAAGTCAACATTCTAGAATTATGTAACTGCGTTTGGGGAGGAAGGAATGACTGTCGACAGCGAATGTCAGCACTAATATGCTTGAGATCAGGAGAAGAATATGAGTTTTAAGGCTGAGAATGAGATAGGAAGAGCTGAGGCTAGAGAAAGAGTTGTGGGATATGCTTAGTGTTACCAGTGTAGGGAGGAAGGAAAAATCAGAGAAGTGAACTAAGAGTGTTTAGAAAAAAGGAAATTAGAATGTTGCCAATCCTACACAGAGAAACATGTTTACTGTGGTGACATCAACATTGGTAAAGAGGATAAAAGTAAAGAGAACGCCAGGAAGAAGGTGTGGTCGCTAAGCTATTTCATGGGGTTTGGGATTGTTTAGCTGTCATTAGAAAAGCTGGGTAAGTCATTCCAGAGTTACCAGCTGTCATTTATCTATCTCAATTATCTAATGGTGCATCATGAGGTCATTTTTTTTTTCTGGTGAATTTAAGCAGATAATCACTTTACTCAGTGTGATATTATATTAGAGAAGAAATGAAAATGATTATTTTCTAACCTTGTAAAAAAGTATGTCTAATAGTCTCAAATTAATGATAGCAAAAACTTTGAAATCAGAAAAAGGCAACACATGTATTGTCTCCAAGTACTTGTTGAGTTCCTACTCTAACTCAAAAGAAAATTGCAATGTTTTTCAGACAAGGAAAATTTCTAATTATGTAATACATGCTTGTTTTTGCGCATATACTTATACAGACATATCATTTATTTATTATCACCCGTACCTTGCTTATACCGTATGTATTAACATACTCTCAAAATCTACGCGTAAAGGCACTTAGAATACAGTAAGTAGGAAGAAAATCCTGAATGTAATCATTGTCTTCTACCTAAGGAAGCCTTTAATCCTTAACATAGTATAGCCATATATTAATAACTCCAGGTTGCTGAGGAGTTTAATATTTGATTTTTTCCAGGTATACCATATGTCCCAGCCAACTCCATAGTCATTTTGCTGGATCTTCTTTTCTTCTGTAGCAATTAGCCTTACTTAATATGCTGGACCTTTTTTTTTTTTAAAGTAAAGTGACATGTAATATATTAAATACCATTCAAAATAACAACTTTAAAATATGTGAGTGACAGGGTAAATTACTACTGAATATTATGCTTAATAACATCACTATCACCCAGGGCCAAAAACCATCATGTAATGTTGGTGGCTTGGTGACGTATTTTGACTGGAATGTGCTGTATGTACTATTGGTCATCAGTCAAATGTGATAATTTGTGGTAATTGCTCACCTGAGCCAGATGAAAACAACATTCTAAATACAAATATTGACATAGTACGTGACTGCTCTAAACTGCAAGAGTTGAATATGTTGCAACTACCTGATGGTTTTAGTTCCAAATTACTTTCTGTCATTGTCATTATAGCATGGGATCTTGCCTGCTTTGTTAATTTCCAAGGAAAACATGTTTTAGAAATGAGTTGAAATGAGTTTGGTCTTGTGTCCTTTGGATCTGTTTTGGACTTTCTCAGAAATAAGAAGATAAAAATTGGGTCCCTATTTCATTATTTCCAAAAGACAGAATTGTTCACTTCTGGTTGATATTCTGGTATGAGCCATTTCAACACCTCCTGTATTTAAAATGGAGGGTTACACTTTCACTGTTAGATATAAGGCTGTATATATATATATATATATACACACACACACATTTTTTCTGTCTATAGCAAGTGATAAATTCATTAGGAGATCATTAAAGTTTCTAGAACAAAAATGCAATGTGTTCCCCAATCCTAAATCTGACAAGTGTTAAAGAAGAAATTTTCAAAATAATGATCAGGCCAATTTGCTATACTTGCTTAAAATTTGTGTCACCCAGTGATAGAACAAGAAAAGTGTTTATAAGGCATACTGCATAATTAGGAAGTAAATTCCTAAGATATATGGTTAATGGGTTTGAATAGCACCATTCCTACAGCTGAATCATGGTCTTTGATGAGAGTGGGCTACAACAATGCAGGCTTTGAGAGCTTTGCAAAATCTCAATTAAGTTGCTGAAATGTTTCCACAGTTTATTTTTCTAGGATCTTTTCCATGACTGCTTGCTCATAAAGACCTGGCTGTGGAAGGAAATTGGGCAGGAACTTTTGAATTGGCCTCTTGTTTGCCTAGTTCTATTGACCTGTACCAGGGTGGTAACACTTTGGGGGCCCTAAGTTGCTCATTTGCTACTGTTCGTAATCAAGAAATTATTCTCTGTTAATGAATAATTAGCATCAAATTCTGATGATAAACTAGTTGAAGCAGGAAACAAAATTCTGAAGTTAAGAAGTGAATGCTTATTGACTTTCCTCTGATTCCCTGTTGTATCTAAAATTGTTGTTTTTATTTTTTAAGAGAGAAATATCTGGCTAAATAAACTAAGTCTGTGACATTTAGATTGGCTGAATTTGAAAGATTAAACAATATAGAGAAATCCTTTATTAAAGTTTTTGTATTAAAAATAAAATTTAGGGGCTGGAGCGGTGGCTCAGCAGTTTCGGCGCTTGCTTGGCAAGCACAAGGACCTGGGTTCAAACCACAGCACCACATACACAACTAAGTTTTGGAGCAACTAAAGCCATGTGGAAAACTAAAAATAAAGTTGTTTCTCACTTTCTCTGTCTCTCTCACTGTCCCTCTCTTTAAAAAATAATAATAATAAAAGAATAAATAAAAATTAGCTGATATCATAAGAACTATAAAACAAACCACCCATAAATTTAAACGGGACTATGTGACATTATAAGGAAAAGACATTAATTAATGTTTCATATAAGTGAGAATATGTACACATATTTTCATATATAATCATACTAAAAAAAAACTTTCTAAAAGGACTCAATATAATTTGGGCCAAAGGGTTACTTTTTCACTGTTTATTCTAACATGGCAACATGTTTTTGAAGCCACAGTTTAATTGTATTACTATATTTATAGAATTGAGGTGATGCATACTTTTTCTCAAATTTTTAAAAATTTTCTACCTGCCTGGGCTGCAGCGGTAGCTCAGCACTTGGAGCGCTTGCCTGGCATGCACAAGAACCTGGCTTCCAACCCCAGCACCACTTACACAACTAAGTGTCAGAGAAACAAAGGCCAGATGAAAAAATAAAGCTGGTCCCCCCCACCTCCTTTCTCTCTCTCTGTTTCTTCCTCTCTCTTTAAAAAATAAAAAAATTCCGGGCTGGAGCAGTAATTCAGCGGTTACCTCGCTTGCCTGGCATGTGAGGAGATGCAGGTTCAAAACCCCAGCACCACATAACTGTCAGAGCAACGGAAACCACATGAAAAACTAAATAAAATTGATTCTCTTTCTTTTTTTCTCACTGTCTCACTGTTCCTCTCTCTTTAAAAAAGAAATATTTTTTCTACTTGCCTCTAAAAATGGAAAACTCAGCAATGAAAACCATGATCATGATTATAATTCAGTTTAGTTTTTTTTTTTTGAGTGCTATTAAGAAATTCGTTTACAAAGATGTGATTCATATGGCAAGTGTGTGTATTCTTTATATATTTGCCAGACTTGGGTCAAAAGGAGATGAAAGATGCCCCAAATGGATGCCCAAGGATTTGAAGACAAGAGGTTAAAGAAATGTTTCATATCTAGATTATTTTCTAACTATGTTAGAACTAGGAGTTCTGGACAACTTGTCCAGAGGGGAGTGCAGTAAGGAAGGGGAAGAGGGCCAGGTGTTCAAAGGCAGAGAGAAATAAAAGCCTTTCTTAAGGACCTGGAAGTACCATCTTATATTAGCACTGAATGTTCATTGTTTTTTCCTAGAAAGTATCAGTAAGGTCTAAAGAATAGAAATCATATTTTATTGTATAATGCAAAGATATCTGTAGGAAATAGGTTTGCAGGATTCTTAATGATATTAGATAGTGGTGATTGATTAATGACATAAATTTGAAGTTCCTCTTAGGCTGATGTGAAATGATAATTAGGGACTCTGATGAAAGAGAAGAAAATGACGGATTTCAGAGACTGAATTTGCTTTGTTGCATTAAGGAACTAATGAAAATTGTCCACAGAATGTGGGCTAAATGGGGTGGTAGAGGGTAGAAGCAATGTTAAATGAGTGACAACAATAAAAAATTGGGAGGAATGGAAAGGGGTCATGCTATTTGATGCTCTTCTAGAGTCCATTAGATGGTTTTGCATATTCTCCAAGTAAAAGGACATAAATCCTGTCGTTGCTTTATTAAAGCACCTCTTCAAAAAGTTGCTGAATTTTAAAATTTCATTTGGTTTCTACTCTTCAATAATCTTCAGAAGTTTTGTGTCCCGATGGCAGCCAAACAGTATTAGAAAATGAAACTAAATTTGCTGCATTAGAATAATTATGTCAAATGATTATAATGGACAATAAATCATAATAAAAATAAAATGAATGTTAGCCTATTAATGTTACAGAAGGAAAAATTAGCTATATTGTCTAATAATTATAAACTTGAAGAAAATGGGAGACATATGAGCCAAACGTTTTTGCTAAATATGAAGTTAAGATATGGAATACATTTACTGAATAGAAATAAAAATCAAAGGAATAATTTTTTAAGGAAGAAAGAAGGAATGTAAAGCTTTTCACAGTCTAGAATAACATCATTTGAAAATTATTGGATATGAGCTGTGTGGAAGCTTTTCCAGAACAGAAATTTTAAAGATTCTGGTAATAGTTAATTTCATTTTAAATATTCAGAATAACCTGAGAAAAAGTCTATGCTTTGCCCTAAAAGGCAGTTATGGGGTATGGTTTTATTAAGTTTTTCACATAATGAAAATGTCCACTCTCATTGTTAATGAAGATAAAATTGGTAACCAACATACACTGAATTCTTTTTAGATACGGTGTCAGTCCTATGCTTAGCATTACTATTGTCATGTTACTGTTCTGTTTAAACACAAGTTGAGCACAAAATGTCTGTAGTTATGCATTTCTAAAGATGCTTATATGAAAATTTTTTTTTACATTTCTAATAAAAGGTTCTAATCCAGTACTTAAAAAATCAAATCAAATTTTATGAAAACAACCAATCAATCCAGGAAAAATAATGTTCTTCATTAAAAAATCAAGAATAAATGCTCATTACTTTTTCTGTCAAAACTAGAGAGGAAGAAGTATAAACACACTATCATGAAAACATAAATATTACTGAAATGATGGCCCATCCCCCTTGAAGAAATCAAACAGTGGCCACTTCTTAGTGTCCTGATTCGTCAAAATAATATAAGGGAAAATAAATCTTTTCCTGTGACTGCATCACTACAGCCTTCGAATCAAGATGTAAACATTTCCAACCAAAAAGAAAAGAAAAAAGAAGTTTGAATAAATATGTATACACACACATATATATAAACATATATACCTATATGTAAATATATGTACATATGCAAATATACATATATGTAAACATAGATAAATGCATATTTATTTACAAATTTGCATATATGTATTTATACACACTGTTTTACATGGAAAATGGAAACATTCATTCATCACTGTGAGAATATTTTCAAGGTGGTATCAGATGTAACATTCAAAATTGCCTTGAAGCTGAATCCCAAAAAAGGAACTAAAATAGATAAGAGAGTCCTTGGACCTATACATGTTCCTAGGAGTGTCTGATTTGCCTTTATAATACTTGTTACAAGTTATAGTTTATTATTTTTAATGCTATTTCATTTTAAGGTTACTGTACTGTATCATGTGATCCATACATATGTATTAACAAGAATGACATAATTAATTTAACATCAGTGATTGAAATTTCTACACTCGTTAGGGTGTGATAATACTAATATTTGTTAGGTATAAAATGACCTGTTTTCTGTAAAAAGTTTGTTAAACTAATTACTTACAAAAAAATACATTGTAAATGGGAATGATTAATATTCTTATAATGCAGACTCCTTCCAGCTTTCTTAATTAAATAGTGAAATTATATGTCAATTCAATATTTATTGAATAATTGATCCTTATTGCTGACAAGGAAAGCCCTAAATGATAATCTGTTTTTGAGAGTGCTGAGCCATTGACAACACACCAGAAAGTAATGTTGGTTACCGTGTTATCATTATTAACAATGAGAATAGAGGGGCTGGGGCGGTGGCTCAGTGGTTACGGCGCTTGCCCAGCATGAGCGACTACATGGGTTCAAACCCCAGCATCCATGTACACAACTAAGTATCAGAGGAGCAAGAAACCATGTGAAAAACTCAATAAAAATTCTCTCTCTCTCTCTCTCTCTCTCTCTTTCTCACTGTCCTTCTCTCTTTATAAAATAAAAACAATGAAAATGGACATTTTCACTGTACCAAAACCAATAAAATTATAGTCTGGTTTTTAAAATTCTGAGCCTCTAGCTAGTCTTTTAAAGAGCACAAGCCTTCACCAACCAGAGGACTAGTTGCATAGCTAGGACTAAAAAATAAAATCTATTTGCACTACCGTTATTTCAATATTATACCATAAAGCACTTTCCAAGAACTAAATTAAGAACATTAATTTATACGTGTTTCAAGGCAAAATTAGAATTGCATCTCTTCCAGTGCTCATGAGTGTGGATGGTATCTAAACTTCAACCTGAATTACCTAAATTCTACAAATACTTATTAATACACAGGAAATAGTTTTATTCCAGGAGTTTTTCCACTGAGGGTTATATAGGTACTATATAAAGTAGCTATTGAAGTTAGGAAGCTGAAACATTTATTTTTCCATATTATAGCATGCAATTTGCCCAGGAGAAAGAATATACTGTAATTATACATACACCTAATCAAGGTGATATCATTGAGACTGAATTTTTCCTCCTTACATAACCAGTAAATGAAAATTACTCTCTAGTATTTCAAAGAAGAACATACTAAAAACCATTAACTAAAAGAGCTTTCTGCCTGACTACATTAATTTCCTATTCACTTCATTAAGGGGGAAAGTTTTGATAGGGCTTATAAATTACAGCATGTTCCTAGCAGACTAATAGTTTGAGGAAGAACATATAATGGCTCTGCTTAATCAAAATAAGAGAAAGTTGTTATTTATCTAGCTGAGAAACTTTGGATCAAGGGTGCTCATATTACTATTTCTATACCAAATGAAGAAAATATCGCACAAAAACATGACCAATGAAATACCCATAAAAATTTAGGAAAACACCATATTAGTGTGGCTCTAATAGGCAGAGTTCCTTGGGAACCCATTCATTCATTACCCATCCTCTTTACTTGTGACTTAATTTGGAACAGTCATTGTGCTGTGAGCAGGAAGGCCATCCTGATGAGCAGAACACTTGTGGTCCCTGTCCTCAGGGAGCGTGTTGTCTGAAGAACACTAATTGCATACAACAAGTCTTATAGGACTCAACTCCTTTGAAACTGGGGGGCTTCTCACTAATCGTCTTTTTGGCATGACAAGGTTTCAAGAATGAAACCAAGATGAAAATTAAATTTATTTTCTTTTAAAAAGTAAATGTTAAAGCACTTCTGTGAACTAAGTGTTAAACGATTGGTTGCTCTCAAAATAAAGCAAACCTCCGAACTTATGTCATTTCTATTGAGTTTCCATGTTAGTAGTTTATAGACTACTTTGAAGTCCATCTACTATTAAGCAAGACACTGAAACCTACACAGACCAGAGGATTAGCTGCATAGCTATGTCTTAAAAGTAAAATCCAATTGCACTATCTTGTGTTTCAATATTGTAACCATAAAGAGCTTTCCAAGAACTAAACTAAGGACATTAATTTATACCTCTGTTTCAAGAGATGGAGGGTTCCATCCTCACATGCCTTCTGTTTTCTGAAATTCAGAACTGCACTTAACGATCCAGTCAGCTATCCTTTCTGAAACAGGGCCCTTTGCTGGTAAATCTTCACAGCAGCGACTGTCCATTCGCTCCTGTTATGAATTCCCCAATGCCCTCACCTTCCCTGTGTGCACACACATCCCACCCACTTCTAATTGGACATCACTGTGCACTTTCCTTAGTAGCTTTGGCTAATGTCTGCTACTGAGGTGAGGGAGCTTATTTCAGTGTTGTTTAATCTCCTTAGAGGGAAAAGGGTTTAGGTTTCCTGATTGGCTGCTCTGGCCTCCCTTCATCTCTCCACAACTTAACTTCTCTGGTCAGATCAATGTCAGTAGTTAGTGAATCAGTTATTTGGAGCTGTCCATTGACTTTTCCTTCAAGATTGATTGCATGCAAAGTGCACAAGAATGAGGTTTCCAGAGAAAAGAATAGTCTCGCCACCTGCGCTGGCCTCACTCCAGGCAGATCACGGGTTTCCCACAGTGCGAGGGGCTGCTTGCACAGGAACCGGACTTGACAACTGTCTCAAATAACCATAATAAGGCAGAAAGCCACATGGAGGCTTCCTCCATAGCCTGCAAGAATTATTTATAAGGAGAAGACAGCAGTTGACTGGTCTATTGCCCTTCAAAACTTTCCTGAAGAGGACAGTGACCAGGTCCTCAGTTGTCTAAGGGTATCAAGCCAAGTTTTCACCTTCTACCCACCCTATCCCTCCTACTTTGGCGTCAGAGTATCCCAAGGATTTGGCTTTTTGTTTTTCTCTCTCTCTCTCTCAAGCTGGAAATAACATACTGAATGAAATCTGTCCTAAAATAGTATATTTTAAAACTACCTTGTATCTGCATTTCACCAGGTTCTTGATAAACTTTCCTTTTCCTCCATTTCCATGAGCACAAAGAGTTTTCAATATCAAAACACTCTTGCAATAAAGAATATTAATACCTTGTTTTTTCTTGTTGTTCTCTAAGCAGTACATTTTCATTTAACTAAGAAAGCAGATTTGCTGCTGCAAAAGAGAGCAAAGTATGAGCAATTCCAGTAGTGCTTCCACCTGCCTTGCCCACCTTACAGTTCTCATGAAATTCTGTGTCACTTGATAGAAGTCAACTCCAAAATAAGATGTTTGAGGGAAAAATCTGAATTCAGTTATAATGCACAGGGCACCCTAAAAATATTTTTTGACATCTAAAAATAGTTTGGAAGAAATAAAATGTTATAACTGAAGGGTTTTTCTACTTCGTTAATTTCACAAAGATGTAGAGATTGGCTCAAAGTTTAGAATATAACCAATCAGTGAAAAAAAGAATCCCACAGTTATGTTAGCATCATTGAATATTTGTATTCTGCTTCAATTTTTAAAGGACCTTGATAAGTAGTACCAGATGCTTTTAGATAAGATGGAATGATTTTGTCTTACATAACACTCATCAGGTAGTCAGGGGAAACTTTCAAAGTACAGCCTCTTGTCTTCCTTTGCCTTTAACTTCCTGAATGCACTTTTCTTTTTGCCAACTTTATTAATACAATATATATCTGATTTGAGTTCTAGAATAAAAAATCATTATAAATCATAGGCAAAGTTGTGAGTAAAGCTAAATAGAATAATTCAAAAGAATAATTATTCAAAATATTATAACAATTCTACAACATTATGGGAGTTATAACCAATAGTGCTATTTCTTAATTATAAGTTTCAGGGTCTGTGATAAGTGCTTCATAAGTTAATAGTCTCTGATGGTTGAACAGTCTGAAAGTATTTGTTATTATCCCCAGTTTATGGATGAGAAAATAAACCAGTGAAAGAGTAAAATAATTATCTAAATCTAAACCCAGGTATCAGATTTAGAAGCTTGTGATCTTTTGATTATGCTATTATATCTGCTTACTAAATGGAATGTTTGTAGCTTATCAAAGAATTACGTAGGATTATATGAAAATGCTAATGAGGAAGTACATACAAATTTAAGTCACAATAATATTCATTAAAATAAAAGACTAGAAAAACAGAAAAGATGCAAATGGTTTTAGCATTACTTTTTTTTCTTGGCTACATTTTCACTTTCTTCAATAATACGATTATATTGCTAATAAATATGTGTTTTAAATAACAAATGAATCAAATGGTTGAATGGTAAATGCATGGGTGGAAAATATCAATTATTTGTTTCTCCTGTGAGCCTTTTTTACCATGAGTATTTTACTTACTACATCCATATGAGTGTGGCCATGTCTTTTTATCTTTATACCATCACAGTTCCATCATAGTGATTGGCCCATCTGCTCATTAAATAAACACCAGGTAAAGAATTATTGAAAGAACAAGGGTCATTCCATAGCTTATTAATAATAAATAATTTACCAAGAAAGCATATAATAAATTAATTCCGCCTAAATGCCTTACATGACATATATGAATAAAGGTTTACATTTTAAAAATAGTAATCATATCAATTTCTTATTATATTTGTCATTATTGCTGTTGTTATTTAGTGCCCAATATTTATGTCAGTTGATCAAATTAGGGTTCCCTCAAATACAAATAATGTCCGTATATGTTTTAAATGTAAGATGAACTGAAAGGACTTTGCTAGGGATTGAACACAGGGTTTCAGGCATACCAAGTATTCACTGTATCACTAAATTACACTCCCCAGACCTAAACTGATTCTTCTGGTAGTAGCATAATTTAAAATATTTTAAGGTTAAAGTATACTAAGGATTAAGAATGGTCAATTCTGACAATTTCCTGTTAAAAGAATAACAACTACAGTTATTTCCCCTTCTATATTATTGACACAAATAACACCATAGGTTAGGTATGGTTGCAGTTTCAAATACGTAGTTTCTTATCAGATACTAATATACCTCTTCTTGACAAATCTGGTTCACTCAGTAATTTAAAAAAGAAAAATAGTTTTGTGACACTTCTGGTAAAATCCTAGTTTCTGAGGCCAATATAAAGTGTACTTTGAGAATCAGGATAGAAAGAAGTAGTGTATATACTGTTAGCAGAGGATACCTTTCTGACTGTTGCTTAGTTGATGAGTAAGGGTTTATGCAAAACAATTTATAAATAGAATGACTAATAACATTATTCTTCAGAATAAAATAATCCTCCAGTCCTTCAACTTTTAATTTTCCAATTGTAGTAGTTCTGCCATTAAAAATTACTTATTTAGGGGCTGGAGTGTGGCTCAGAGGTTATGGGACTTGCGTGGCGTGTGCGAGGACAACACGGGTTCAAACCACAGCACCATTTACAGAGTGGAGTTTCAGAGCAACAAAAGCCACATGAAAAATTAACTAAATAAATAAAATTGATTCTCTCCCTCTCTGACTGTCTTTCTCTTAAAAATGATTTATTTAACTAGCATTTATGGAATCACTCCTATGTGCAATATAAATGGGGAAATGTATGTAAAATACCTTGAAACTTGCAAAGCTGTATGTAAATGAAAAGTATTCCTTTTAATATTAATTTATGTTCCTGAATAATTTTCTAATTTCTTCATATGAAAATAACATTACTTGAAATCTGGATCCTTTTGTCATTCATTGAAATTTAGTAAATATTTGAAGTTGCTCATCCATTTTGATTCTTTATATGCTCTTGTTGAAAAAGACATTTCCATTAAATTCATAAATGAAAAATGAGATTGTCACAGTTGATCACTAAAAGAACATGAGCTCCAGAATCAGAAAAAGGATTTTAAGTTCTAGATCTGCCTTTGAACAGTTTAAATTTGGGTAACCATTTAACTTGCTGGAGCCTTAGCTCTCTGTCCATAAAATATGGATTTTAGCCCAGATCCTAATTTACTCACTAAGATTGTTTTAAAGGTCCAGAGAGACAGTCTATATGAAATTATCGTGATCTAAAGATGTTAAACACATGTGGGTTATTATCCTTTTCTTATCATACATGCATCTCAATTCCAAACAATGCCACTATTTTCTTCAGGAATTCCATGAATTCAGAAAAGAGATAAGTGCTTACTTTGGTCTTTGAATTGATACACTCTTCTCCTCTGGCTTTGGGGGGTCCGGATTTGTCCATTTCAGGCCAGCTATTGAAAACCAATAGAACCTGACCTCTACACTGGGTATCATTTACTACCTTACAATTGGCAAGATAATAGATAGTAAGAGGAATCCTATTATTAAGAACTTTTCCAAAAGAGAGGAGAATGCGTTATAATTTCCTTTTCATTTAAATTAAAAAATAAGATTGTATAGGAAAAGAAAAGTGGAGAGGGCCTGGGGATGTAGCACAGTGGTAGAGAGCTTGTCTAGTGTCTGAAGGGCTTGGGTGCAATCACTAACACTGCAAAAGAAAAAGAAAAAGAAGAAAAATAGAGAACAATAATTTCCCCTTTGAAATAAGGAAAATGAAAATGGATATGGGGCACTGGAGTAAAATATATAAACTCTTCCCAACCGAATGACTAGCTGATTTCCATAAAAATAATTAGAAATGCCTGCATGATTAACATTTACAACTGCACATAACTGCGTCAATTAGTACATTTGGAGAAACTTCACGTATAAATCCCATTTCCAAACTTTATTTATATACGGTAGCCATAATCATTAATAGAAAATGTTCTAACATCATGTCATCAATTTTTTTTTCCAGATAATTTTTTCATTCAAATTTAAAGAAAGGCAGTAATGAGTTTACTTCCAGGTAGTAAGATTAATGAAGAATTTCACATAAATAGTGACTTTAAAAATTTCGTATCAATTCTAAACTTTGAGAGCATATGAATACATTATGTGAGTATCTTCATTTTAAATTTAATTTTAAAATAAGTTTAATTTTAGCATTGCCTCTTAAAAGACACCTCTCCTTTCTCCATCAGATTTTCTTTTTATAACCTAAACTTCACTTCTCCAATTTTGGGACTCTGTTTAATGTGGGAGGGCCTGCTAAACAGAGATATGTCCTTGAGATGCATCCCATGCACTTTCTTTCACTAACAGCATTAAATACTGTTAGCTCTACTTAGAGGGGTTGGGTAGACAACAAAATCTAAGATCTCCAGTGTCCTAAACAAGTTATGGGAACGCCTTGGTTTGATCTTATAACAGCTGAAAATCCTTTGCAGATTTTATCAGTAGCCATTCTTTTAAAGGTCCTGACATCTTTGAATGAGTCACAAGTTGTTATTATTATGCCAGTTGAATGATAGAATGCACAAACCCACCTGGACACTTATTACTAAACTATAAATGGCTTGTTCTCTCAAATATAAATAGATTTAAATTACATTTGATTCATACTTTACATTTACCAACTAGCACCTCTCGTCAAGACTGTTCCATGAATTCAGTTATGTTCAGACAGTCATATTTTCTTTTTATCTACTGGTCATATGAATAATTTTTCTTTCTTGCCCTTTTCAATCTGGGGAACATTTTTTAAAGAAACTTAGCATGAGTCAAGATAACTGATTCCTATAGTTTTAATATTTCTTTATTGAATTTTGATCTCATAGTTTTGATTTAATCATGACATGTACCATATATTTGGCAGATTCAATTTTTTGAAACTGTAAAAATGGCATTATAATTGAAATAGAATATTAACTGGAAATAGTAGTAGAGATTTCATATCTATCATTTGCCTTCAGATTATTTATTAACAACAGGCTTGGCTGTTACGTCAGACTATTGTTGATCAACCAGTCACCTTTAACTTTGAGTTAACAAATTAATGATTATTTGCAAAGCTTTGTGAAACAAGCAGGAGTATTCAGCAAGCTTTTGGCAATAGTTTTTCAGTTCCTGACCCAGTTTACTGGGTGCCTTAAAAACCTAGAGAACTTTTACCCCATAGTATAAAGTTGGAACCAAATATTTAAGCACAACTTGAAAATTAAAAAAAAGAAAGATTTATTGAGAAGCATATGGGGTGGTTATTTTTTCACCTTTTGTACTGCTATTGATTTTCCCCAGGTTAAATAAATTGTTCATGCTTAATGAAGCTCACCATCTACTGTTCCTATCCACTGACTAAAAAGTGCATTGTTGGATGAAGATATTAGAAAACTTTCCTAAAAGACAGAGTGTACACAATAAAACTTTAGTTTGAAAGTCAGTGTTTAATAGTCTGTTCCTAATATATTTTCTACTGTCTTTCCAACCATGAGTTCTGCATTGTAAACAGATTATTGTGCTCCTAGTTTTCCATAGAAGTCTTGTAATTCCTGCTTCAAAGCTGTATCCTTCTCTCTGCCTGGAATTCTTTATGCCTTACTTCTGTTCCATTTGGTCTCATATTCTAGTCCTGGAATATTTCATCCCGAATAATCTGAGCCCATGGTCATTTCGCATTTACAAGAACTTGTTATTGTATTTATTGTAAGAATAAGGTCAGGCCAAAAATGGCTAAGTAAAGCAAAATGGTATTGAGAGCTCTGGGGCAAATTCGCCAGGCCAGCAGAGTGAGGGCAGATAGGGGAAGTGGGAACCCCCGACCCAACCCTCTTGCCGGCTGGACCCTGTTTATCTGGAGTGGGCAGAGGAGGTCCTTCAGAGATTGACTGGTCACTCCCATCAATCATCGGGCAATTATGAGACGCCACTGGGGCTTGTTTGCCAGAATCTGATTAGTTGTTCCTTTCAAATGCGGGTGGGCTGCCTGATGCCTCACCCAGCTGCCTGGAATCAACCTAACATTTCTTAGCTTTATTCTGATTTGGGGTAAACCCTACTTTACCTCACAATGTTAATTACCTTTAAATTTGTCTTAAACTTATATGTTCTTTAAGTTTTCTACACCAGGTATTTCATCATACAATGGGTGTTTAATAAATGGTTTGAGCTATTCTGAAATTGAAGAGTAGGCTGAATAAGCTCAAATCAGAATTATATAATCCACCTAACAAAAGTTATTTACTAATACAATATGTCTAGCTATTAAATACCATCAGGAGTTCTTGAATAACGGCTATAATTAATACATAAATGAGAATGAGGTAAAACCAGCCTAAACGTGGTTCTAAATTAGCTGATAAGTTTTTTTGTTTTGTTAAACATTGCATTTGTAAGAGTTCACTCTGATGATCTCATTAGGTAGTGAATTTGCCTTAGAGAAATAGTAAACTTCACCAGAAGAGTCTCCACTAATAACGTAATCTCCTTTAACGGTGAAGTGGAGATACTTTTTTTTGAAATAACAAATGAATGGTGACATTTTACTATCTTTCAGCCTTGAATGAAAAAGTTCATCTTTATGCATAACAAAAACAAAACCTTTAAGCTTTTTGGTGTATGTTTTGAAAATGGTCATCATAAAAGACAAAGCAAAGATAATAACTTAGGTTTCTACATTATGGAAGACAGAAGCTCTGTAACTGTGAATGGTTTCTGTAAGAGGATTCCACATTAATTTTAACAGAAAGCAGAAACATTTTAAAAATCTGCAACCAAAGTGTGGCAAAATGGTTATTCTGTTTTTTAAAATAAAAAATAAATTGTAGAAGAAACACAATAAAAACAAAAACTATAAAGAGTCATGAACCATTATAATCTTGGATACTCAGTACAAAAAAAAAAATCTATAAATATAGCCTGGCACGGTTCCTCCCCCAAACTACACTTTTATTTAAATATCATGTTTCATCTTTCCTCCTTTTTTTTTTTTTTTTTTTGTTAGAGAGAGGGACAGTTAAAGAGAGAGAGAGAGAATCAGTTTTATTTAGTTTTTCACATGGCCTTCATCGCTCCACCACTTTGTTGTATACATGGTGTTGGGGTTTGAACCCATGTCCCCATGCACACCAGGCAAGCGCCATAACCGCTGAGCCACCACTCCAGCCCCCCTCTCTCCTTTTTTAATGACTACATGCCTTCTGTCATGCACAGACACAGTAAACTTTCCTATAAAATTTTGCACAATTAATAGTACGTAAATAATTATTCTTAGATAATTTTTCAAAATCAATAATAGATATATGTATATAGATATCTAATACACTACATTTCATGCTATAAATTTAATATATATTCTAAATACATATATAACAAATATATATCTCAATACCTTCCAATTATTGTCTTTATTTTATACATACAATTTGTTGTAAACCAAAATTTTCTGGCAAACCTTAATGTTAGCTAGACAATGCTAGTGAAAATGAGTTTACAGTGTTTAGACACGTTGATATTCAATTGGCAATTTCTGTTTGAGAATAAAACAGATCAGTAAATGTCTTGGGAATGCTTTAGAAGAAAAAGTAAACAAAATGCAAGAAAAAATCATTATTTGGGACATAACACATTTCAATGTTGATTTATAACTTTTGGAGTAATTTAAAATTATATCACTTGATATTTGGAATTTGCTTGTGTGATAATTATCATTTCTAAGTCAGGTTTACTGTGATTTAATGAATCAGAATTTTGGTTTATTTGTTTTGGGTTTTTTGTTTGTTTATACATTTTGCAGTACTAGAGATGAGCCCAGGGCCTTCCACTTGCTAGTCAAACACTTAACTCCTAGCTACACCCCCAGTCCTTTTTTGTATTATGTTTGATATAGTCTCACTAATTTGCTGAGGCTGCCTCAAACTTGCTATCCTACTGTCTGAGGCTCTTGTGTGGTTGGATTAATGTCCAGTGATCTCTTTTCTATTTTATATCTGCACAGTTAGCTAAATGAATTATCCCAGAAAATTCAACTACTACTTGTTGACTTTTTTACAAGTAGGAAATTTTTTTCTTTTATATACAGGTCTTTAAAATTTTCATTAAAATAACATATTTTCCCTCTTTGCCTAACACCAAGTGTTTCTTATCCTAAATTCTGCATTTTATTTTTGTCATCAGTATGTGAATATAATAACCACCACAAAATACCATACCTTTTCCATCTGTAAAATATCAACACAGTGTGGGCAAAGGATCCAAGAGGACCCCATCAGGGATGGCCTAGCCCTAAGAGTTTAGCAATTCACAAAACAAGTAGGTTTTCTTCCTAATGTAATAAACACACACTTTTCTTAGGCAAAAAAAAAAAAGAAAGAAAGAAAAGAAAAAGAAGGAAGGAAGGAGGAAGAGAGAAAGAAAGAAAGAAAGAAGAAAAAAATTAACACAATACTAGACTGGGGGAGATTTGTCATTTGTGCCTGTGATTCTTTTTGTCAGTCACCAGTTAAATAATTTACTATTTTCATGTGCTTCCAAATTTCATGTAAATTGTTAACAAACATCTGCTTTTATAACCAGTCATTGAAAAATGTTTTAATTGTAAATATTTGAATTTTGGAAAGGGGAACTTTTGTGTATTACTCTATCTCTTGTACTACCACCTCACCATTTATTTGTTCTTTCAGCAAATTTGTATTAAGTTCCTAGTCCATTCCTTGTGGCATTAGAGAATTAGGTAAATTCAGTCCCTGAAATATGGATTCTTTTCATCTAACAGAAAAATAGGTAATACATAAAATTAAATAAATAAATTACATTTTGTGCTTAATCTAGTACAATGAAATGAGACCTGCTTCGATATATAATTCAAGAGTTGCTCAATTTGAAACATTTTATTTACAGCATATTTTATAGCTTAAAGCATTTTGCTATTTATCTTTTAGCACAAAGCAAAAACTTCAGAGACTTAATATGTTCAATATGACTAAATGGCTAAATGTATTCAAAAACAATACTTTCCCCTTTCTTTGCAGAAATATTTTAGTGGGATAACTGTTGAATGACCTTTTTCTTTTGCATTTATGTTAGTGTTGGTTATGCTGAAAATCCTATAATGTTTTATGGAAGCAATAAGGTCATTCACTAAAGTGCAGATGAATCTCATGTGTGGTAGTTATGCTTTATTTAAAAGATATAGGCATGCAGAATCTGAGTCATAACCAAGATGTTAATTATTTCATAATGATGACAAATTAATAAAGGTACTCATTAATTATAAGTTCACAATTGTATTAGCACTTCAAAAAAGCAATAAGCTTTAGTTTTAATGGTGAAAATATTTTGAAAAAGTCAAACACTTTAGAAAGGTTACACTTTAATGCCCTATTTTCTTTTTAGTTATTTCTTTAAGGACCTGTGATAACTTGCCCAAATTGAATTTGACGGATGCACTGCTTCCATCTTATTCAAGTGTTTCTCTTGATTGCTGTGAAATCCCATCCTGATTCCCTTCTGCCTTTGTATCTGTCAGGTCTATCCTCCTCAGTCTCCTTTTCTGGCATTTTCTCTTCTCCAGAGCTCTTGTCACAGCCTCAGGACTCTGTTCTGGGTTCCCTTTTCTTCTCTATGCATTCATATATGTGTTCAAGGTGTGTTCCATGGTTCTGATTATCTTTGCAGGTGATCACATTTAGTTCCATGCATTGAGACTTTTTCTGTGTGCTCTTGACTCCTGAATTAACAATGCCAGCCCTGACTCTCCCACTGAAATCCTAGCTCATTAAATTAATTGTATATTTGATAGTTCCAGCTGGAATAGTTTTCTCACATGCAGTCCTTTCGGTAACAGAATTCTTGATTTATCCCCGACTTTCCTCACCCCAAAACTCCTCTTTCACATCCCATCCCCATTCCTCATTTTCTCATAGTGTGCTTCAGTCATCACTGTGCCCTGAGACTGATTCCTTAACTTATGCTGACTCCATTTACTAGCATACTTCTCCCTGTCTTCTATCTTCCATCCCATATAAGACTCTCACCTAAAGGATGGCAGTGCCGTACATCTCCTGCTTCAACTCTTGACTTCCAGAAAACATTCTGCACAAAGATGCCAGATTGACTCAAAATCCATACCAGGTCAGTGACTTCCTTTCATATGATTTTCTAATGTTTCCTCCCTACACACAGAACAGAATAATCACTACTTATTGTGGTCAAAAAGGCCCTGTGTCATCTGGCCTCTCTGTACATCTCAGATCACATCTTCTGGTACATTCACCTGCATTTCCACTGGCTGCCATGCAGTCTTATAAAATACCAGAGTCCTTTCCACCTGAGGGACTTTGGTTCCTCTACTTCCAGTGTCCATCCCCAGAGGTGAATGATCCATACTTCGTCTTACAGATATTTGCATTGCATCGCCCCAACCTTTACCTCTTAGATCTTCTTGAGAAGTGTATTTCTTACTTTTCCTTCCTTTCCTCCTTTCTTTTCTAAATAATTTCATTTTATTACATCATTATAACTTCATCCTAATGGGACATAATGCAATTTAGCAAAGCAAAGAGTAAATATCTTCCAAATTCATGGGTTAGTCACATTATAATTTTCTGAACTAATGTTTTCTGGGGCTATCTCTGAATCTGGGGAGCATGCATGCTCATGTGAGAGTGAGCTGCTGTTCTATCTGACATTATCTTTATCTGAAGTTATCTAAATATTTGAAATATTCTGTGCTAACAACTCTTGCCTCCTCCAGAGACTGTGAATAGAATTATTTCCAGATGGCCCTGAAGTTTCAGCATATTGCTACAGTTAACAAAAAGCTTTTGTAAATGTTATATTAACCACTAAGGGGCATGTGCTACCATTAATTTGTGTTATGAGTTCCTGTTGTTAATGGCAGAATTTGCCTGAGTATGCTTTTTTCCCTTAAATCATATGCAATAATTAGAGTACTGGTTTCTAAGAATCACAGATACCAAAGAACTGACATGAAAGTTCTTTAAAAACATGTTAGTTGTGCCTCTTAACAAAGAACTAATTTTCAGAAGCTGTAAAAGAATTGTACAGTTTGATCTTCAGGAAAATTTCTTTAAAAATCTGCTAAAATAAAACTAAGGAGAGTTGAATTATTGTTGCCAGGGAATGTCTCATTTTTTTTTTCCTTGCATTTATATCAAGTAAATGAATTCAAAATTATTTTTAAAGCATTGTATTTCTGTTTAATTGTTATAAGAAGTGGCAATATATTGGATAAATGACACTTTATTTTTTCAAAGTTATTTATGGTCAGAGAAATTAAATAATTTTAACATCAAAATTCCTGCTATTGATTTAATGGTTATTTCCAGGATAAGAAATATTTAAAAGGTCATTTGGGCTTACTGTAGTTTGAAGGAGGCTGGATTGCTTTATTGATTACAGCAGTATATTTACCAAGGAAAGCAGAAATGCAGTTACCATTGTTAGTCCTAATACAAAACATCAGCAAAGTTTAGAAGAAAGTGGGATGGGATTAACTGATACTCCATTCAACCTACTTATAAAAGTTAACTTAAACAAAACAAAGGACAAGCCTAAAATTATAATGCCATAGCCCAGGAAAAAGGAATTAACCCATAACAAATTCAACGTCATAAAATATATTTCCTGTTTCTTTATGAGATCCTAAGGCTATGGTTTTTCTTCTGCTTGCCAACTTATATATGGTTACCAGGGTAACTTCCTGTTCTAAATTATGCTGTGTGAAACTTACATATATTCTCTTTAGTTAGAAACAAGTTTAGATTCCATTTACAATAACTGGAATGGGGTAGGAAGGAATTCTCTAAAAACATAATTTCTTAAAACAAAACTTTTTGGTGGCATGTAAGTATTTATAGTAGTGTAAATCAATACATGGCACATCTAACCAACTCATAAATCTAACAAGTCTGGTTTCTTCATCTAAGTGAGTAGGCAAAAAATAATGTTTTACCTAGACTGACAATTTTTTATATGAATATTAAAAAGTAAAATGCAGAGTTTCATGTTTATATAGTAATACCCTTTTATCTTGTGGCAAAATACGTGCTAAAGATTTATTGGCATATATTCAAATGGGAATAAATATTTATTGGGTTGTACAGAATGTGCTGCTTCAGTCATTTAATAAAACCTTGCATTCAGGTATTAAAGATAACTATCAGTCCTTAGTGTAGCCAATGACCATATAAAATTCACTACTAGGTACAGAGCAATATGTGAAATACCAAGGATCCCAAATCAAATGTTTTGCTTACTCTCATGGAGCCTCAAGAGAAAGATTGCAATATATAGATCATCACAGTACATTGTGGTAAGTTCTATAAAGAGAAATGCTCTGGGTGCCAGGGACTTGGTGGAGGGGCATCTAAATCAGATGATGGATAAAGTGATGTATTTCTGGAAAAAGAAATATATTAAAGATGTTTTAAGTCGAGGAGTAACTCAAGTGATTGGATTTGCATTTGAAAATGATAATTCTCGTAGCAGTTTGGAGGCTGGTGGGAATGAGTCCAGACTGGAAATAAGAATACCATATACTTGGGAGACCACTGTGTTGTTCAAGTATGGGATAATAAGAGCCTGAATTAAGGAAGAAGAACAAAGAGGGATAACAGAGTATTAACACAGCAACAATTTAGAGTCAAAGAATGTTTGAGAGCAAAAGGACTGTTGGTAGTGAATGCCTATTTTATCGTTTGGGAAACAAAAGCCTAGACAATGATGCTTACATATCATCTAAAATTTAGACAAAGGGAATAGAAAAGCTTTCATATTGTCAGTGGTGAGTCCAGAGTATTTCAGAAACATTTATAACTTAAGGTTAATATAATAAAAACTTCTGTAATGGTTATAAATTCTGAAAATATACATTTTATTTTATATTATGTATATTTGACATTTTGAACTTGAACAAATCAGAAACTAAAAAGATAAGTCTGCTAATATTTTTTTTAAAAATCAAAGCTGATTGAATCTGATAAAAATATTTCAGCAAAAGGTTGACCCTTAGGCAATCCAATATATTTTTTTAAATAGTATTTATAGTTCTTTCCCAACATAGATTTATAAAGTAACTACAGTATGTAACATTTTCTTGGATATCACAATGTTCTCAATTCTTAATGGAAAAGATATTGGAAGATTGTGTAATTAAATGCATGGCTGGACCTATGGATAGCGTTTTACTAGTAATAATCATAAAGTGACTATCTGGGTATTGAGCATATATGTAGTTTACAGAACCCTACCTGGCAGTCTTGACTCTTAAAATCTTAGGGTTTAATGCCAAAAGAAATTATAGGAGAAAGACAATGCTTGTTCAAAATGATATTTCCTTTCCTTTCCCTTTAAAAAATGATAACTAAATATCAAGATATAATACATATCTGCCCTGCATTCAGTTAGGTCAACATTATTATCATTAATACGATAATTATTCAATTTTCCTGTGCTTATAAGATACATATAACAAAAATGAAGTAATTTTGTGAGGAGAGGGCCATATTAAATAACATTATAGCTGTTAAATCACATTGATCCACCAAAACATCCTTGTATATACTTTGTTCCTAAAAACACTGTGAAGTACTTTACTTAGGGCAGTACACGTTGACCTTAGGAATATCAATATTTCTTTATATTGTCATGACTCAAGTGCCTACCACAAGTTCTCATGTCATTTTTTCCTTCCTATGCATTTGCTAAATAAATAGCTTATGATATTTAACTTCAGGTATAACTTCAGTTCAGATATAACTAAAATACTGGAAATGGTCACAATCTGCCTTACCAAAAGATATCCATTAATCCCCAGTGCAGTTTTGTGCAGTGAATTTTAAAAAATTATATGTTTTTGTTTGAAATTGTTGTCAGAACATGTATTTAATAAGATATTAGTTTCCACTAAATGGAAATTTACATTTTTCAAAGGAATTATCATACTAAAGAAAGAAAGGCAGAGTATAAATGTCAAATATTCAGCACTGCATTTGTTTCTGAGATTCCCTTATCGTAATTATGTTAACTCAGCCCCTAGGGATTATATAAACTTGAATGAAATTTTATTTTTCATTGTTAAACAGTTTTTAAATAATAGAAGTTTAGAAGGTGGCTTTAGGTTTAAAAATAACTTCTTTAAAGATAGCAGGAATTGGTTAAATGATTTGATTTTCCCTTCAAAATATATGTAGAATCTTACCTCTGCTGCTTTAACCTTGGTCTAAACCAGGATCGTCTCTGAACTGAACTACCATAATAACCTCCTAACAGATTGATTTTGTCAACAGATTAGACTTTAGCAGCAGTTAACTGTCAATTCCCTAAATCTCAGTGGCTTAACACTAAAAAAATTGTATATCTTGTTCACAAATATTTACTTGAAAAGGGTGAGGGGTCTTCTTTTATGTTCATCTCAGGGATCCAAGCTGACAGAAGCTACATCATTTTATAAGATTATCAGTTGAAGAAGTTGGGGAAGAAAGAGACTAGGGAATCCTAAAGCATCTGCATAGAAGAGACACATGCCACTATTGCTCATACTCCATTGCCAACCTAACTGCAAAGGTGCTGGGAAATGTACGCTCTTGTCCAGGACAGACAAAGGAACTGAATTTGCTGAAGACTAATAGTGGCATGAAAGGCAAAATCCTTCCCTGCTATGAGACAACCTCAGCAGAGCAGCCCAAAACAATATTTCCATGTGTCAGATCCCATCACTCCTCTGCTTGAAATCATTGAACGGCTTTATATTTCACTCTGAAGGAAAACTGATGTTCTTACTATGAAGCACATAGGCAAACATATACCCACTCATGTAGCTCACTCCCTGGCTTCCTTTTATTTTTCTTCCTAACACTTACTTGCACATATACTTGGTTTTTTCTATTTGTTGTTTGTCTCTTCCTACTAGAATATAAGCTACAACAGTGCATTTAAACCCCAGTGCATACAATGATGCCTGATGTACAAGAACGTGAATGAATGAATGAATGAATGAATGAAAAGCTGTAAGCACTTTAATGAGATCTCATTTCCTCTATATCTCTAGTTAGCTTGTTTATCATATACTATTTCACAAGAATTATTTTCTCCCCCTACTTCTTTTCTTTTATTTCTTGTTCCTTTTTTTTTTTTAAGTAGCCATATCATTTTTTCCCCTTGTTTGTTAAGGGTACTCTAAAATAAGTCATGCAGGACTTGACCCATGCTTAATGAGATCTAGATTGAAAACCATAAAAATGAGAGATCACAGCCAAACTTGGGGCATAGTTACTCTACTGAGAAATTGTTTCAAGGAGTGAGAATACTGCAAGTCAGCAAAGGCCTGACTGAGGTGTTTATTTAGGATGGCTTCTGAACAAAATTGAATTCATGAAAATAGAACTCAGATGCATACATGGCTCTGCTGATTAGCTTAATTGTGTTTGATGTCTGACATGAGTAAGGCCTACAGGTTGCCATTTAGTGCACCAAAGTCATATTCTACCAACTTTAAGTTATAATGCATGTAAGATTTCTAGTGGGCATTTGTCTTATTAGCATGATGAGTAGGGAAAGTTCACATAAATATTCATACACATACACACATGTATTGGTAGAGTTAAAGACTGCATATTGATAAAATAAAGAGAAATAGTTAAAGATAATATGAAAAGTGCTGATTTGACTTTAACAACTGCAAAATTTAAAAAAAACATATTTTTAGTTCACTTGACAGGAGATGAACTGTCAAAGGGAAGACAGAAGGGGAGTCTGGGTGAGTTATTTGCTAGTGTGAGACCAATGATTTATTATGTCTGATGGAACTTGAGTTCCTGGCCAGTGGACAGTCTAATATACCAGAACCAAAACCCAGGCATTTACTATTAGCAGGAGGTCTTGAAAGCACGGTAGTGATGGGCTGGTGCTTATAAAAGCCTGGCTTGTGGGAACTGCTAGAACCCCTGCTGCTATTCCAGAGAATACCATTGTTGTCATTTTAACACGCCCCATCTTTTCCCATCCCAAGCATAACAAGTAGGCTGTGTACAATGGCAGAAAAATGACAGTTGGTGGTCTTTGGGAAAATTCTCCACCAGATTCCATCACATATACATGCAAATGATAGCATTTATTACTTATTTCTGAGAACATAACAACTAGTGTTTTTAGGCAACTGATTACTGAAGTAATAAGTATTCCAGAAGTAATAAACTAAAATCCTATTGTACTAATCTCACATCTCTAGAGCAACGTAACTAATAGGATACACACATACAATGTGCATGTTTATATTTGCATGTATGTGTATGTATTATAAAAAGATTTATTAAAGGAATTGGCTCACCCAATTATAACAATTCAGAAGTCTCAAGACCTACCATTAGCAAGCTGCACAGTTGAGTTTGAAGGCCTGAGAAACAGGAGAGCCAATGGTGATGTCCAGTCTGAGTTTGAATCCAAAGGCAGAAGACCAATGTCCCATTTCAGGGGCACTCAGGAAGAGAATTTCCCTTACCTAGCTTTTAGTTCTATTCAAGTATAGGCCTTTAACAGATGGGATGAGGCCCACTTACTTTGCAGAAAGCAATCTGCTGTATTCAGTCCACCGATTGAAATGTTAATCTCATCTGGAAAACTTTTACACACAGAATGTTTAACCAAATATCTGAGCAACCCCATGGCCCTGTTAAATTGACATAAGATTAACCATCATACCATGACAAATAAGTTGCATTTTTTTAGGAAGTTTTGTTTTTTTTAGGGGGTGAAAAATATAGTAATTTCCATAAGTCTCCTATGAAGCTAAACTATTATTTGAGAATTTTTGTCTTTGCTAAAGACAGTTCGTCATTTTGGGTTTTCCTTTGGGCATTGATTAGTTTCAGAACCTCCATATTGTTGCAATTTTCCATTTGAGTATCTGAGAGTCACTCAAATGAGAACACTCAGTTTCTACCCTCCATTGTAATTTATTCCACAAGATCTCGGTCATGGCTGTATATTACCATCATCCAGGGTACCAGGTTTCTTGCTTCTGGAACAGTCTTTAGTCTTGCCTCCAGAGACCTGTCCAGTGATCTAAATTACACATTATCTAAGCCCACTTGACACAGTGATTAGTTAATAAAAACGGACACATGACAATGAAATGTACATATAAAGGCAATAGGAGAGATTATTTTAAATCAAGAATGACCTGGTAAGTAAAAATTCATATAGGTCTTCATATAGATCAACCTAAAAGAGTGGGATTAATAGCACAGTTCCTAAAGATATATGTTTAACCAACTATACCTTGTATTTTGGCCATAAGAGTCCATGTGTCTATTATTGACAGAATTAGATAATAAAATGATAAAATAGAGGTTGAACAAAGAAGAGTCATGACTTCAAATCTAGATTAACTGTCCTGTTTTTGAAAGGACATATACATCAGTATAATTTACAACAAGAGTGTAGAACAGAAACAACTATTCAGATATTAGAAGGATCATCAGTATCAATACTATTTCTCCTAAGCTGACAGAGTGATATGTGAAATTGAAGTAATCCTGAGCCATTGAAATAGTGTGAGTACATAGGATCTCATTAGCAGATTAAGGTAAGAAGATATCAGGCAGTGCAACTATCAAAAGAGGAAAGGGTGCTGAGTGATGTTACAGAATGATACTGGGGAACAAGAAAAATGAGAGTCCCTTATCTTTGTCCCCTGAGTCAGGAAGGTTAGTGGCAGGCACATAGAAGATCAAGCTTTCGTTTTCAAGGGTTCCTAGAGAAAAAAAAAAAAGTGATGCTACCCAGAATGAATGGGATAGTAGGAGGAGCTTGAGGAGTAAAAACTGTAAGGGAAATTGTCAATATAGACAGAGTGCGGTATAAGGACTGAATGAAGAGTTGGAATTGGTATTGGGCTTGCGGTAGTAGGACTGAGCTAAAAAACCTAGGAATAACTTTAATGATACTAATAATAGTTAAAAGCAATAAGCACTTGCTAGGTACCACGCACTCCTCTAAAAGAATTTACATATATGAACTTACTTAATTTGCATATCTACCTATAAAGTTGGGATTATTAGTGGTCCCAGAGAGTCTGCATAATATGACTAGAGCCCCATGACTAGTAAACATTAGAGCTGGGATTCCAACCCAGGTAATTCAGCCCCAAAACCTGTGCTTTCATGTATAAATATGTGCTTCTAAATACAACAACTAAAGGAGTCTGCATCTAAGTGGCTATTTGTGCAAATCATTCTTTTTACAATGACAATATTATTCTAAATTTGGGAAAGTTACAAAATAACATATATCTGTTGCAAAACAAAACAAAACAAAACCGTGTACTGTCTCCCAAGTGACCCTTTGAAAAGACTGCTTGGTGAGCATCAACCAGGAAAAAGAGCATTGCCAGGAATGTTGGTTCTGGAAGTGTCCAGCTCCGGCAGCCTGCCTTCTCTGTCTCATAAGGAATAATCCTATTTCAGAGACACCCACATCCTCTCCCTTCAGCAATGCTTAGAAGGGCTCCATCAGCTTCAGTGCTACAGACCTTTCCCTTTAATTTTTTCTTTGATATGTTAATATCATCAATTTATCAGTCTTTGATCAATATCAATATCAATGACTGATATTGATGATATCAGGTATATGCCTGAGACTCAGATATATTTTTGTACTAATGTCATGATGTGTCTTTCCTCTCATCTATAGAAATGGCCGCTCAGATATTGGAAGGACATCAGTTTTAATAGTATTTCCCCAAAGCTAACAGGAGGGATGTATGGGAAATTAGAAGCAATCCTGAACCATTGAAATAGGTGGGAGAGTATCTAGAATCTCATTACTTAATTAAGGAAAACAGATGTTAGGTAGTGCAAACATGAAAGGAGGAAAGGTTATTGAGTGATCTTGCAGAAACTGATAGTGATTTCATAGTTTACCCCTCATTAATACAACTTTATTTCCAAATTTGTATTCTATGTATGTGACATTAAAAGAGCAATAAAATTACTTGGTTAAAGTGGAGCAAGAGGGAACCTAATGTATATCATAGCCTGTAGACAGAATTGCTCACCGGTATCTTAGAATTTGACTCGATGTATTCTTACATACATATCTGCTACTTTCCAAATATAAATGCAGTATTAGTCATTCTACAAGTTGGCTTTAGACATTTTTATTCAAGTTAAATTGACGTTCTATTTATCTTGCTGTCTCACTCACAAGTGTGCCTGTTATATGTTCACAGGTCACAAATTTTCATTTGTGATATGTCCAAGTAAGTAAATTGTGGGTGAAATTCATTTTCCCCATGTGAGGGAAAGAAGCAGTAGGATTGGGATGAAACTCACAGGTGATCCCAAAGAGTTGCTTATTCGGTTCCAGCCTCAGCTTTCTTATGTGTCAGTTAGGAGTAACAGTAGTATATACCTCAGAGGGTTAGAATTCAATGAAAGAATATAGAAAAATTTTTATTGCAATTGTGCCTTAATTTTGTGCCTTCCTTCAAAAACATACCTGAGCTATTGATTTTCTTTCTTTTTCCCCCCTAAAGATGATTTGGGACACATATCAGGATAATTCTGGCTCTGATGTGATCTGAATAAAATGTCATCGCAAACCATTATGTACATAAGGTTTGTTTTCATAAACATACACAGCTTTGAGAGTTTTGAGTTCCTGATTTGGTAATGAATGGTAGTTTACTTTCATTAGGTGCTTAATCTGTGTCATGATATACAAGTTAATACATGTAAAGCTCAGGTTAATTAAGCCATCACTAAATCTTCTTGACAAATTGCACTTCAACTCTTACTGTGTTTGTTCTGTGAATGAGGAAACAATCTCTCAGAGAACATGAGAAACTTGCCTACGTTCCCAAAGCTAGCAAAGTTTTGGAACTATGGTCCAGCCTTGAAGTCCTGACCTTGGCAGTTTTAATGCTGAGCAATCTTTATTTTATATAGGATTTTGGGGAGATTAATTGTTGATGTGAGATGTATAGTTCATGGTAGAATATGATGAAATTGTCATGTTTTGAAAACTGTAGCAAAAGGTGAATTTGTGGTTTTGAATTTAGTAATGGTAATAAATAAAATAGTCTCTTTAAAAACTAAGGGACACCCCTGCTCTAAAATATATTTTAAGCTAGGCATACCTGTAATCCCAGCAACTCGGGAGGCTGAGGCAGGAGAATTGCAAGTTCCTAAGAAATTTAGCAAGACCCTGTCTCAAAATAAAAAATATAAAAAGTGGTGGGAATGTAGCTTGTGGTTAAGTACCCTTAGGTTCAATCCCCATTATAAAAAAATCTATTTTCACTTGTTACATGAAATTTTAAGTAATATGTGTAATATTTTCCCTGTAATCTATCATCACCTTCAGGGGAACAGAAAACAGTCAAACTATGACATTCCTTTTAAGAATGCAAAGTACTTGAGATGCCAGGCTTTTTAGACTTTACAAAACCTGGTGACCAACTTCAACCAGACAAAAATGTTTACCAGAAGCTAACCCATGGGTCAGAGATTGAAGAGAGTGTAACTATCATCCAAATCTAGGGCTCATTGCTGGGACAATCTGTACTGAGCCCAGAGGGAAGTTCCCTGTGTTGGTTTCTCATTGTTGTGATCAAAATACCCAACATAATCAACTTAGAGAAGGAAAAGTTTATTTTGGCTCATGGTTTCAGAAATTTAGTCTATCGTGGGCCAGCTCCATTGCTCTGCATCCAAGGTAAGGCAAAAATGATGGTGCAAGGGCATGGTGGAGGAGCCCTGTTCCATTTGTGGTGGCTAAGAAGCAGAACATGGGGAAGAAGTCACAGGGAAGACGATCACTTTCAGGGCACAGCCCAGGTGACCTACTTCAGCTAGCCATGCCCCACCAAGTTTAGTCCATTCAAGCAAGGAAGGACTGATTGGGTTACAGCTCTCACAATTCAGTCATTTCACCTCTGAACATTAGTGCATTAACACAGAAGTTTTTTGGGGACACCTTATATCCAAACCATAGCAGTCGCTCTTTCCAAAAAGTACTGGTCTTAAAGAAGGGTCCATGAAATGGACTTAGATTAGAACTGGATAAATTGACTTAAGTGACTGAATAGCAATAAAATGAATGAAATTAGCCTTGATAGTTTATTACGATGCATTATATTGTCTGCATTTACAAATATTTACTTACTTGACTAGGAATATGGACCAGTAGTAACATCAGAAAGCAAATGTGAGGCAAGCAATAGTTAAGTGCTAAGGTCTACCAAGGTGGGTAGCAGTTTGTTTTAGTATGGGTGAACTTTTTTTAAAATTACTTTTGTGATTTTAGAGGAAAAATGAATTTATTTGCCCTGATCATGCAAAATTTCTGTAATTCCATTTATCTTCTGATATATATAAATTATATTCTGAATATCATATAAGAAAGGATCTATCAACTAAATATTTGTTAGAACCAATACCAATTGTATTTTTAATAAATAAATGCCATCATTTAATTCCATCAGCAGCCCTTCAAATCAGTTGTCATTGTTACCTTCCCTTTATACATTGGGATATAGAGGCACAAATGAGGCAGAGAGTGATTC
Source organism: Aplodontia rufa (assembly GCA_004027875.1). NCBI lineage: Eukaryota > Metazoa > Chordata > Mammalia > Rodentia > Aplodontiidae > Aplodontia > Aplodontia rufa. The sequence goes on from PVKS010000023.1 coordinate 240,071, forward strand.
ATCGAGATTTCTTCCTCATGCTCTATCTCAGTAAGTGGGACCTTGAAAAGAAACAGATCATCAGGTGGGAACTATTTCCTAAAAAATGCTTCCCTTCCAAAATTCTGTTGTTCTGAGACTGTGATGACCTCGTGCCCTTTTAATTAAGTCATTGGCAGTTTCTGTCTCCCCTCATGTAGAGGTTTTCTGTGCAAGTGACCTTGCATGTGGAGAATGGTACAGAGGAGTGGAGATTTTAGTGTTTCTTGAGTAATTCAGCATAGGTCACTGTCTTTGATAATCTCCCTCTATGTGACAATCTCCAAAAAGACTTCATCATTCGATAGCTTTCTTGAAAATGAGCACTCAGGAACAGGTCACCTTAATTTAACATGAGTTGTACCTGTATCAGGAAAACATGAAAGAAAATTAAATCACTGTAAAAGACGAATTCTAAGTACAATTTGCTCTTATTACAAAATCTAAAGGAAGGTAAAACACAAAGAAGCAAAGCTTTCAAAAGACAGAAATGAAATATATTGCTGAACGATAGAATTAGAACTTCAGCATTCCATTTGTACATGTAAAAATAAGACTGGAGCCCAGGTCCCATGAATTGAGATTTGGTAGAAACAACTTAGACCCTGTCTCAAAATTAAAAAAAAACAAACAACTAAAAATGGGCTGGGAATATGGCTCAGTTGTTAACATCTCTGGGCTCAATCCCAGGTACCAAAGAAGGAAAAAAAACTCTTAAGCCAGTGTATCATTATTAAAATCAGGTGGCAGATATTTTCAGTACAGCAATCCCTGATCCTGTGTTTCAGTGGAAATTCTGAAGCAATTTGTGAGTAGGAAAATCGAAGCACAAAAGAAGACACTGGTCTCTTAGTTCAGTGGTAAAACGCCTGCTTAGGGTGTAGGAGGCACTGGGTTCAATCCTCAGCACCTGTAAAAATAAATAAATAAAACAAAGTGTTGATTTTTTTCTTAAGTCAGCTCAGAAAAATAAGAATGGAAACACACACACACACAAGAAGAGAGGTCAGTATGAATGACCATTGGGTGAGCCTATCATCAGATTAGATTTGGAGGAACACACTAAGGAGTTAAATTCTAAATGCTCTGTACTATTGGCCACAAAATGTAAGATATTTGAGTAACTGTTTCACTATTAACCACTTTATGATACTTCTATTTCAAAGGAGCATAAAAGACATGATAAAAAATTGCAACAAATAAAAGACAGCTTTGTTGAACAGGAACTCTTTTTTTTTTTTTAGATTTTACAACAATAGAGTGGGCCAAATATCCTTGTAAATTACATTAATGAGATAGATTGCTACTTTTAATGGAGGCTCTGTGCTCTACGTTATGCCTTATGCAGATTTGCTAGTTAATAAGCCTGAACAGTGTTTCTGTTCGTGGAAAATGAATCTGAAACAATTGTCAGATTATCTGTTTGGCATGCCTGGCTGGTGTCTGGAATGGCACTTTGCTAATGTGCTATTACTCAGTGTCATTAACCCACACGAATGATTGAAGGTGAATTTATATTTGTACCATGGGGCTCGGCACAGGGAAGAGGCTGCAGTGAAATGATGCTGCAAAGGATAAAACGAAGCGTTCCATTTCGTATTTCCATACTTTGGTCTTTATGTGCTCACTTTAAAGATGTATGGTATTTAAATATATGGAAAATAATGAGACAGAACTACCACCTAAAAAAACACAACTCTGTGTTTCATTAATGACTAAAAGAGAGTTAAAAAGTAAGCCTTCATCTACTGTCTTATGATCTCCATATCTGGGGAATCTTGACCAAAAAAAAAAAAGTAGATAAATTAAATACCTTGAAATCTATTTTATATATGAACATTTTGGAAACTAATTGGAAATGTAGAACTCATGATGAAAATGTGAAATGTAAGGCTTCTCAATTTTTCATGAGAAGAATTAAATTTATATTTGTGTAGATTAATTTAAATTCTTTAAAATGGAAAGCTTATTTTTTTCTTTAATAATATATCTAAGATTCTGATAGCAAACCCATCAAATGGAAGTTACAAAATATTTTCCATTTGGGTCATTTTAATAAATTTTGTTTGATATTCTTTAATATCTTTATCAGTGCATTATCATTATACATAATAGTGAGATTTGCTCTTATGTATATAACATAATTTGGTCAATTTTCAGTGCATATCTGTGCATTCAAATTACAAGGGCTCTGCGAATTTTGAAAAATTTTGTAAATAGCAGGTTGTACCCTATTCAAAGAAAGAGAAAATGTGCTGAGTACAATTCCTACATTCTGTAGAGCTAGATTTATTTTCAGACTTAACAGAAACACTTGAAGCCTTAATTATCTCTAACCCACCCGATTTTAGTCTAGGCTTTTAAGGTTATTTGCAATTTATAAGAAAAAATTCAGACATTTTCTCCCATTAGTACTGAGGATTGAACCCAGGGGCACTTTCCCACTGAGCCACATCCCCAACATTTTTACTTTTTTCTCTTGAGATAGGGTCTCACTAAGTTGGTGAGGGTTTGGCTAAACTGCTGAGGCTGGTCTTGAATTTGCAATCTGCTTGTCTCACCCTCAAAAATCCCTGGAATTATGGGCACATGCCACAGTGCCAAATTAGACTTTTTTTTTTTTAAACTGAACTGTACACAAGATAAAACTTTTTGACAGTGCCTGGTTGGAGATTCATAAAGAAAATTAGCAAGGACATTCCCTTCCAAAAACACTAAAATGAGACATGTGCAAATACATGTGCATGAAAGGAGATTTGACATAAATATCTAGAAGAGAAAATGGTTTTGGGGGGAGATCTCTTACAATAAGACGTCATGTTAATAAATGAATCTGATGGCCACATTTATAGGCAGTGTCTTGGATCAGATTCTGCCTGCTAATGGGGAACAAGTGCTCATGTAGGCTGAGAGCTACAAGGAGTAATTTCTTGTGTTGAAAATACCATGTTTAGTGGCTTTTTTCCTCTGCGGTGACATTCTTTTTTCAAGATAGTTTCTTCATTAAAACACTTCATAATTTCTAATATTTTTGAGTACTTCATCTTTCTATTGCTAGTAGATTACAAGGGGTTATAAATTATACATTGGTATTTTTATGTGAAGTACATCACCCAGGAAATCTTATCCACATCTATCATTATTATATTTATAATATAATTTATTCGTGTTATTTTTATTCTTACAATTTCAAAGTGAAATCAACACTTGCAAGGAAAATCCTTTTTTCTACTTTTAATTCCAGCCTCCTCACTACCGGCTTACCACCCCCGCCCTCCCTCATGGAAATAGGGAGTTGTAAGTTACAGCCAATCCTCCTAGATTTAAGTTTAAAGCGTTGCATAAAGGATATTTCCAAATTTAGGTACATTTTACTTGATGTTCAACAGTCTCCATCATTGGATTTTGTTTGTTTGTTTGTTTTTAGGAGAGAGGGACAGTGAGAGAGAGAGGCAATCAATTTTATTTAGTTTTTCATATGGCCTTTGTGGCTCCAACACTTGATTGTTGACGTGGTGCTGGGGTTTGAACCCGCATCCTTGCTCATGCCAGCCAAGCACCATAACCTCTTAGCCACCACTCCAGCGCTGGATCTTTTCTCTGATAAGGATAAAAAACTTAAAAAATATTTCCTGACATTCACCATACCTAGAACTTTTTTAGCACCTTTAATTTGTCTTGTTGAAAGATCAAATATTTCATACTTTTCTCTTAAACAAGGCAAGCCCTTGCAACTTAAAAAGAATAATTAGCAGTTTCTGCTTAGCTAAGCAAACAGACCATAAGGGTAATTTGGATTTTCCAGAAATGGGTGTTCTTTATCACCTTCTTAAAATATTTATCAAACCAGAATGTTGCTTATTTTCCTGCTCTAGTTATAAATGTGTGTTAAGCATAAAATTTGATAAATATCTGACCCATCTCAAAAACTATTATGAAATAGCCTTACTTTGAGAACTCATTTCGTTTACTCTTGTAATTTATTGCCATCATATATTGTAATTTTTTTCCTGGCCCTTCTCTGCCCTTTGTTAACCATCACCTGCCCCTCACCTCCTGCACTGGAGCTACAACAGTAGCTTACCCCTTCCAATACAGCATCTCATTCAAAAGCATAGTGTTCAATTCTTTCCCAGATGCTGTCACACACTTACGGTGTGCGCTGTCTTCTTGACCAGGTAGTCCAAGTTAAACTGATGCATGGATCCATGTTACTTTGCTCATTCATTCTTCTCGTTAAAAATTAACCCTTCCTATGAGGCCCTCCTGCAGACATTACTTTCATGCAGTGAATAGATCGACCTGAAGCCTCATTTAACTTTCATATAATTTTGTGGGTCTTCAAAGCTTATATTTAAAATCCATGTAGCAATTTTTGTTACCATGGGAAATGTGGTTACAGAATAATGATTCTAAATTTTAGTGACAATCTAAAAAAAGTATGTGAGTACTGCCGGGATTTTGTATGCTCCCATACCCAATACTTTTTCTGTTTGTAGCTATTGGTTCATCTTTATATATTTCTTCCTCTTCCTCTACATACACAATGATTGTGTTGCCTGCTAACGCAATGCCTGTTACTTATCTACCCTCCATAAAAAGTGATTGCATTCATTATCTATCACTGCCTAATGTTAATTACCCCAAAATGTAGCAAATTAAAACAAAAACACTGATTATCCTTACATGGAACCTGAAGGTCAGGAATCAAGGATAAGGTTTCTTCTGATTCAAGATCTGTCATGAGGTGGCAGTCAAGCTATCAGCAGTGGCCAGAGTCATCTGCAGGCTTGAATAAGGCACATTTGCTGCCAGCTTGGCTCATTTATCGGGCTGTTGGAAGGAGGCCTAATTTCTCAGATGCCTGAGTGTCCTCCCCAAATGACACTGGCTTCAACAGAACATATGTTCTAATGGAGAATAAGGGGGTAAGTAGAGGACACAGTACTTTTGTGACCCACTTCCTAAACTTACACATCATCACTTCCTCTTTATTCTGTTCATTAGAAGTGAATCACTGAATCTAGACCACACAGAGTGGCAATGGACTGAGGCACCTCTGGAAGGAAATAATATCAAAGAAGTTGTGGACATGTTTTAAAACTACCGTGTGTATTACAGCCACACAGCAAAATCCATGCTCATAGCAGCTCAGTTTACAATAGCTAAATTATGGAACCAACCCAGATGCCCTTCACTGGATGAATGGATCCAAAAGCTCTGGTATATATATACAGTGGAGTTCTACTCAGCTGTTAGAAACAATGATATTGCATCTATTGAAGGTAAATGGATGGCATTGAAGAAATCATGCTAAGCAAAGTTAGCCAAACCCAGACAGTCAAGGGCCGAATGGTTTCCCTCATTTGTGGAGGATGGACCTAAACCCAGGCTTGGGAGTAAAGTAGACAAACTCATGTGTTAGATCCATGGAACAAAAATGCAAGATGTTAATATTTATGAGATGCAGTTGCAAGATACTTCATAAGGTATTTAAACAAGTACCTGTACAAAAATGTAAATGTTCAATCATGTTGTCAAATACTTTGAAGAATAACAAGGGATGATAGGAAGGGAGGAGAAGGGGAAATGTTGAAACTGAGATAAAGCAAGGTACATTCCAAGCAGTTATAAATGTCACTATAAATACTATAGCCATATATATAAAATAATATTCTTCATAGTTATAAGAATTATGTCACTGTATTTGTTTTTTTTAGGAACAATATAGGTCCCAGAAGAAAGACAAGGAATTAGGGGATGGGAAGAGGGAGGTAGAGGGGTGTGGGGGGATATTGAATGAATTGTATTGCTGATTTGTGGATCTAGGAATATGTGACAACTAATCCCATCATTATGTAAAACTATAATGCACTAATAAAAAAAAACTACCATGTGTATTAAGAAAGAGAATAGTCTCTGCAGTAACACTATAATGAGCTGGGCATGGAGGTGCATGTCTGTAATTACAGCAGCTCAGGATGCTGAGGTAGGGGGAGTCCAAGTTCAAAGCCAGCCTCAACAACTTAGTGAGGCCCTAAGCAACTTAGAAAAACCCTGTTTAATAATTTAAAAGGTGTGGGGGGTGGCTAGGGATGAGACTCAGTGTTTAAATGCCTCTGGGTTCAATCCCAGTTTTTTTAAAAAAAATTACACCATAATGAGATTTATGAAAGACTTTAAAAATATAACAGTATAAATTTCTTTTGAGGGCTGTTTTTTGTTGTGCACCCTTGTATCTATACCTCAACTCAAGCATTGAACCTGGAAGATAGTAGTTGGTACAGAATAACTATAGAATTAATTATAATGTTTCCAAAAGCTGAGATATGTTTATTAAACATTTAAAGTTTTATTGCCAGCATTTTGTTCTTCTTGCTCTGCTTCTAATAATGGGAAATGGGAGGAAATGAAATTCAGTGTGTTTATTCCTTTGAATTTTAAAGACTAGTTATAAAATTGTAAGACTCCTAATTTATCTCCTTATTATTGCCCAACGTATGTATAGGTTACATGTGGTTTATTATATGCTAATTATCTGTTATTATACATCTTGCTTGTTGTCTGTTATTATGTCACTAGACTTTAAGCTCCATAAAGGCCATTAATTTTGCCTATTTTGTGCAAGACTGCATCCCTGGATTAGGACTTTTTCTGACATAGCATAAGCACACTACGGATGTTTACTACATGAATTAGTTAGTTTTTCACTAAGCTAAACAAGTCAAAACCTTAAATTATCATTTATAGGAATTTCACTTAGTTATGTATAGTTAAATCTAGTTATTGATCATCAAAATACCTACCCTCTGTGGGCTGAGGTTTTCAGTATTAAAGAGTTTATTTGTTAAAACCCATGGTTTTAAAGCATACACTTACCGGTATTAGGAAGAAACAGTCCCACCAGGATAACCTAGTGACTAGTCTGTTGGCACCTTGGAATGTGTAAGGGTGAATTTTTCCAAACAAAGCATAGAAAAGAAAAGCCCTGAATACTGAAGATACAAAGCATTGTCCCGGAACCTGGTCTAGTGTGCAAAAAAGAGGAAGATCATGGGGGAAATTATTTGTAATTTTGGTCCAGAAGTTAGAAATGAAATAATATGTGCAAATCCAAACATTTTTTCTAAAACCTGAATACTTCATACCCATTTATATATATATATATATATAGAGAGAGAGAGAGAGAGAGAGAGCCATCATTAAGTTTTCTAATTTCTAGAATGTATATTGTTATAGATCCTAAAATAAAGTACTGAATATTCTTTATTCATTTTTATTCATCCCACATGTTACCCGAAATGATGGTGTAGATCCACCTTAAAGAACCACCAAGTCAGTTCAGAAAGGAAGGCATTGACAGAATGATTATTTGGCTTTCTTCCTACAAGTGAGAAAAGAAAATAGATATGGAGGAGCTGGAACTTTCTTTGTGAACCCCATGCAATAGTATATAGTGTAACACCGTTAAAATAATTAAAGAATTGGAAGTAAGACTTTGAGACTATATATTTTAACCTCCTCTTACACTAGATAATTTAGACAATTTTCTACCTCTGTGTTCATATGTTTTACAATTGAACTTCTTTGTTCCTAGTTTAGAGATTCAAGATACTGGCTGCAATATATCTTCAGAATCTGTCTCCTGACAGGGGTGGATAATGTAGGGAGTCTCTTCAAAATAACTCATCTATTTCCCTTCCTGAGTGTTCTAAGTCTTTAGGGCTGTTTTTTTAAATTTTTTATTGTTTACTTAACGTAGCCTGCAAGTGACCCGTACAATTTTCAGTTGGAACTATGTGCCTTAGTAAGGTTTTTCTATGATACCCTGAGGATGTCAGGCACCAGTCACACAGTTTTCACCATCGCTGGGGAGAAGCATTCAGCCCAAATCATCTCTGTTTGAAAAGCTCCAAAAGAATCTTTTTTCATTATTTAACACCCAACTGTGGTATTTTATTTGAACATTTGACCTCTTCAGGTTTGCTTTTTTGGCCAAAAATTGAAACATAGCACTTAACCTCATTATGAAAACTAGTAAATGTTCAACATTTTGAAAATGAAAACAAATTTTTTTTATTTTTTTCCCATTTCTCAGAACTTGCCTGAGGAATATCTAGAAAGACACCCTCAAAAGATTTTGGTTCAAATTAAAGTCTATTAGGAATTTTTTTCATGTTCATGGTAAGAAAGACAGTGATTTGTAAAACAAATTTATACAAATAACTCACATAAATCATTTCAATTCCAATGTGATGTGTGTTTACTTATAATTAAGAAATGCATCTATAACATTTGGAAATACCATTAGTAAAATGTAACCCTCTAATTACACATTCTTGTCTATAATGCATAAGCATATGTAATTGTGTTCATAAGTTAAAGAATTTATAGCAGCACTATTTTAGATCCTGTTACTTTCTTGGCTTCAAAAAGCCTTTCATAGAACACATAGGATACTGTCAAATAACAATTCCTAAGGCTTTCAAACTTCTCTAATCAGATTCTTCTTAATGATGCTGTGTTCGATACTTGTCCTCTTTAACTGTCTTTGACTAATTCTCATGTCTTAAAGAAAGATGGAATAGCTCTCAAATGCTAAGATTAAAATGCCAGATGCAGCACATGAATCAATTGTAAATGACAAAAACGAGCAGTAACAATTTTATTTCTGCAGGAACCAATTCATTATTATGCAGTCTGCCAATGGTGCCTGTTTTCTGACTCCTCCCTGCAAGCAGACTTCGTCTTCTCCAAATATTTTTCTTTTAAAAGTAAACCAATACAGACCTTTTTAGATGAACCTTATGGTGTGGCTCAGTATCAATAGCTTCCTAATAGATTTTTATTAGGTCCATAAAACGTGATGTTTCCTTGTATTACCATGTCCAAGACTTTTCTGAGATATGATAATCTTGGCACCTTGTGAATGATAATGTGTGCTTTTCTCAACATAAGAACATACTTTCAGTTCATAGAAAAGCATTTATGTGTTGTATTTCGTCTTGTGTTTCTTGAGAAAGCTGGTTTACAAGTAAGGATCAGCAATTACTTTATGATGATGGTTTGTTTCAGTGGCATACTAAGGTTTAATAATTGATATGGAGTTTAATAATGTGTATGTTAACATATCTCTCGTCCTCCCCAGACAATCCCACATACCAGGATCTTCTTATTCACCTTTGTGATGGAAGACCCAATAATATGGTTTATAAATAAGGAGTTGATCGTGGGTCTGTTAAGTTAAATGACTAGATGTTTAAATGGATGTAAATGTTCCCTTATAAGGCAGATACTGAGATTTACAAGGTCTTGTGATTTACAGTAATTGGGAAATCATAATATTCCACTGTCTTCATAAACTTCATTTTCCTCTCTCCCTCCCTGTTGTGTCACAAGTCACATAACTGAGCAGACTACCCACAGGTTTTACTACTAAGACTTTTCTACTTAAGTGTCCTGCTCTGGCCTCTGCTCCTGGCTTCACTGTTCATTTCCAATGGGTTTTTGAATCCTTCAGCGTCAGGGTTTGCACACTCCCCCTTTCCCCCCACCCATCCTCTGCTTGTGCCTCATTCTACATTTACCGCTGATGGCACGACTGGGCTTCTTGCCCTTTAAATTAGAGAGTCTGGTGTTTTTCTAAACTGAGACCTTTCCTGGCCTGACTTCTTCCTGAGCACCCTTCCTCCCTCTTCCTCCCAGAAGCAGCCTTGTTCTCCCTTGTTATGAATGCTTCCACACATTTCACTGCTCTGCAGGTCCTGGGGCCACTTGTCTCCATGCGTATGTTGCTGCTGGGTACTGCAGCCTGCCTGCCACTCCAATCACTGGCCTTATTCATCAGCCTTTTCTTTAGCTCTCTATGTGGCTGGAAGCCTGGTTTTTCTCCAACATAAAAGCCTGGGGTTTAGCCTGTGGGGGAGAGCACAGCATGTTTGCTGGTGGCAGCTGGAGGACCACCTTCCCTACCAGAAACAGATCAAATGATCATCTGAGATATTTGCAGGTTTCCTTGTTTAAAAGGCAGACAGATCAAAGACACTGTCACCCTCAAAGATTTGAAGACTAGCAGAACAGCCACAAGGCCGTCACCCCTGAATGACCCCTAACTGCTGATGCTGTTTGTGGTGACTTTGCACTATGTGATTTGACTGTCTGCCTTAATCAAAGAATTTGGAAAATCAAATAGCACTTCAAGATACTTTCTTGACTATCAACAAGAATAGAGCCATTCATTAATTATTATGTGAATACCTTGGCAGAAATTCCTCTGCACAAGTTTGCTTTAAATTTTGCCACATAAACTCAGGATACATGCTAATGATAGCTGTGGTATTTACTTATTTATTTAGAAAGGTCTACGGTGCTACGGGGGTTAGCTCTCATTCCACTCTGACTCTTAGACCGAATTACCTCCTGTGTGTTGTCTTATTATAAAAATGTACCCTTCAAATAGGAATTACTCCTGAGGATTTCATTTTTATAGTAGGGTTAACTTGACTATATTCTCCACTAGAATGCTTTTAGGATGATAGGGCCTTTATGGGCATGGAATGGTCTTGTTTATGACTTTATTCCTAAAGCCTAATATAGCCCCTGAAACATGTTTATCACTCAGTAAATATTTCTTGAAATCTAAATAAATCCGTATTGTACATTGCACCATTGTCCTGTGGCTGGCTTGAACATTCCAGTTTTTGTCATCTACATTTATAACTATGTACTTGCTATGTATCCACTTAGGTATAATCTGCATATTTCAAATAGAAGGTTATATGGGGAGGGAAAGTGAACATAGAGGAAATATTTTGCCCATGCAATAATAGTTAAAAGGCAACAATGGCTACTTTCTAATGTGGTTGTATTTTATGATATTTCAGCACATAATTTTCTTTCTACTCACTTACCTAAAAACCCCAAGGCTCTATCAAGTTGGTTGAGGAAAGAATTGTGGGAATCAGTAAACACATAAAAAGTCAGTAAATAGTTCCAACTGTCAATCTTATAACCACAAGATAAAAATAAGAAAATCAAAGGAAGCAAACAAATGTTTCCCCATATTTGGCTAAATGTCCAGATTTAAAAGGATATCTTGGGTTAGCTGGGAAATCAATCTGGCTTTACCAGCAGCAAGCATTGCAAGCTTCCGAAATGTCATCACCACGCCTCAGTTCTGATTGACTTTCTCCTTTGAGGCAGGCCCTGAGTTAGGCAAGGGATTAGAAAACATAGGATTTAAATTGTGCACCAGCATGCTGACAGTGGACTTGCCAAATTAAACTCAGAGTTCTCCTCGGTGTTGTTTCATAGAAAAAGACTAAGGATAATGTGACAGCAAGCAATGTAACTGGCCAGAAAGCAGAGAAAATGTATAGTTTTAACCACTCTAATTAATATTATCAGCTTCATATAATGTTTTGGAAGTAAGATTAAAATGGCCCTTCAATTAACCTGAGTACTTGATTCTCTTGTTGAGATTATGTATTTTGGATGAGCCAGTACTAATTTATAATCTTACCTAGGACAATATTTATCTACTTATGATCAGACTGTGTTTATAATATAGTATTTTAGTTAAAGAGAGAGTGGCTTCTTTCTGTGGTTTTTCTCTTTTGATATCTATTCAACTCATTCATGCTTTCTGCTTCATATTGGAAAAGACCATACTACATCTTGGTCTTATGGTAAGAATCAATCCATCATTAGGGGAATTATAAATTCCTCAGAGGAAAAAGATATTTTTGCATTAAAGAGTCTTCCCTTGAAGTCGTTCTGAAAGAATAAGCAGAAGATCTGTTTATATCATCAGAGTACTTAGCTAAACAGAATAGTTGTTGTTGTGAATGCCATGTCTTAAAACTAGGATTTATGAATATTTTCTATAACAATAAAAGGTAAATTTGTAGAATGTGTAATGTGCCACAAATATCAGAAAATATTTGATGTATCTTAAGCTATTCACTGTGCCTATGTAGAAAAATATTATACCATTTATAGTTTTGTAAATAATATTCATCTTTTGTCTACATGTGTGGCAAGTAGCATTTTAATAAGACTCAATCGCTACTTCTCCCTGATGTACACATCCTGAGGAAATCTCTCCCATTAACTGGTGGACATGTGAATATATTAGGCATCTCTCCTTACTATATGCTGTATTGTTTGATAAAAGAGACTCCCTAGATGTAATTGAGGTTCATAAACAACTGACATTTTGCTAAACAAAAGGGAAATAAGTACATTGTCAACTGTTTAAGTTATTCCAGAGGAAAAAAGTTATTATAATTTCTTAAATTTAATATTTATAACTCCATATGTATAAATGGATTGATCTCTTGAAAAAGCAAGTTATAAGGAAATATGAAAAATACCAAATAAAAATTTGAATTTTGATGCCATCCTCATGGACAGTTCCATCTATGGATAAAACTACTCAGAGATGGTTCTATTGGAGGACTCTGGTAGCTTCTTACTCTTACTTGTTTTTTATTGATTTTTTATCAGTGCATTAAAATGGTACATAATGGTGAGATTTGCTGTTAGATATTCATGCATCACACAATGTCTCAGAAACTCAAAAGTCATATATTTTCTCTCATTTATGGAAGCTAGAGTAAAATAAAGGAATGGGGGAGGGAAGGATAGAATTAAATAAAGGACCATTCGAATAACAAATCTTATTCCTTTTTTAAAATGCACTTTTTTATAGTCACAAAGAAAAAATAATCTTTGGAAGAAATAAATGAAATTTGAATTAAGAGCCAGAGGATTATTTAATTTATTGACTCATATAAACAATGTCTGTTACTTTTTAAGATAATGGGTAAGGTGCTTAATATTTTAAGAATTATAATTCATGTATATTTCTAAATAATGAGTAGGTGATAAATATGTTGAACAGTTAGAGAATTATGAAAAATACTTATTTCAAACACCATAATGTTGTTAGCACAATGACTTCTATTTGATAATTAGAGTCTCGTAGGGGAATTTTTTTTCCAAATTTATTAGAAGTATATAGCGATACAGGATACGGAATTTTTTTAGGTCCTTCTGGAATCACAGGTTCAACCACTGTTGCAATGTGGAAGGACTTAATGCCACATTCAAGTCTCACTTCTAAAGAGGCTGGAACACGCACTGACTGATCTGACTCTAACTATATTATCCTTGATAAAACTGTGGGGAGACTCATTCACAGGGTTGTTAGAATATTTATAAGTTATAAGGAAGTTTATCAAATCCGTTTTATTGAACTGGCTTGTAATTACAGTCTATTTGTATACATTTAGTGTATTTTTTCCATTTACAATGTGACTTATGATACATTCTCAGTCAATTACCGAGCATAATCATTATTGAACCAAAATAGACAATGTCAGGTCTGGAGCCAGTATAATCTGAAACCTTAATGGTCATTTAAAGACTTTTAATACAATGATTACTAGAATGATACAATGTCAATCTTCTGAAGGACTTTGTACAATTTGATATGTGGGTGTGTGTATATATATACATATATACATATATATATGCATAATTTTTTCCTGATACTGGCAATTGAGTCCAGGGGCACTGTACCACCAGGCTACGTTCCCAGACCTTTTAATTTTTTTATTTTGAGATAGGGTCTCTTTAAGTTTTCCAGACCGATCTGAAAGTTGTTGATCCTTCTGCCCTAGTCTCCCAAGTAGCTAGGATTATAGGTATGTGCCACTATGCCAAGCTTATTTATTTAAATATCCACATATTTAATTTTATATTATATATTTTTCTATATTTTCTATATTTATATTTTACTCTTTAGTTACAAATTAGTCAGATTTTTTAACTTAAAAGAGCAATGCAATGTTAAGGGACTTGAACTCCAGGTTTATTTTATTATGTCCAGTGTAGGAAAGGAATAGGAATCTGAAGAAAAATGTAAGAGCTAGTTCAACCATGAACCACTAACTAACTACTACTAGTACTACTACTACTACTTTTGCCACTAACTAAAGAAAATTTGAAATGGTATTCACAATTTCTTTAAATTTATTCTTTCTTAAGATAAATGTAGTGAGCAAATAACCAGCAAAATTCATAGGAGGGTAGTGCTGGGGTGTAAGTGAAAAAGTGGTAGCAATGTGCCACCTAACATGTCTGAAATTGCAAGATAAGAGAAGCTAGAAATCTGTTTAGAGCAACCAAGGGAAAGCATAATTTTAGAATGCATTTATCATTCATATGTTAATTGATAAAATATGGAGATAAAAGTTAAACTAATGGATATAAATTCTTGCCATAACATTTGAATTTGGGGATCATTGAGTAATTTAGTATTCTATTACATGATAGTGATAATATTACTTACTCATTGGATTATTATAGAGATTAGAGTTAGCACATAAAGCTACAGAATGCACTTGATACAATTTAATTATTATTGTTCATTTATTCCTTTAAGCTCGATTTTCATGAGTTACTACTATCTAACAGAGAAAATATATATCAATAATCAACCCACTCTGGAAAAATAAATTTTAATCTTGAATGACCTTAAAAGAGATCTTACTGAAGTTATTCCTTTCTTCAGCTCTAGTAAAGGGCTACAAAATTTATGGGTCAAAGGAAAGAAGTAACAAAAAGATTTTATAATATTACAAAGAAAAAGGAAGAGTAAGAAAACAAAATTTGCTAGTTTCTCAGAAAAGATTAACAGATATATAAAGTAGGATAGAAAATTTTGGTTTTACTTTTCAATCACTTTTTTACATAATAGAAAAATTACATTCAGCAGAAAATACAATTGGTAGAAAGATGTGATATTTACATCCTTGAAACACATTTTTTAAAATCTCAGTGACCCCTATTTTCCAGCCAAAACAGAAGTTCAAATGTAATCTTGTAATACTGGAAGGTACAGATCTTTCTCTGCAAGGTCTGTGACTAAGGTTTCAGAATTAAATAGTTAATAACTTAAGTTGGACCCTGGTACTACTGCTGCTGAAATACTAACAGCATTAAAGGCAAGGAAATGGGAAATGTGGGGGTAGACCAGAAGACTTTCAGCTGTGCTCTCTTTCTTGGTTCCTTGGAGGAGAATTTCTTGTGCCTTTCCCAGACAAATGAAAAGAGATAAGGATGGCAAGAGTATTTAATACTGTCACCACAATTCTTTGAAAGTGAAATTTGGCAGATGGATAGAGAGAACAGAGAGAGTGTTCTTGCTCATATTTGTTTGTTTCTCAAGAAGCATTTTTTAAAATGCTGGACAAATCTGTATTCTATATGAAGAATGTTTCCCTTCTGTTTTAGTATCATAATATTCCTTCTTTTTTTGTTTGCTTATTTTGTGACACAAGGGATTGAACCCAGGGCCTCAGACATGTTAGGCAAGCACTCCACCATTGAGCTACATTCCCATCCCATAATCCATAATATTTCTTATATGTGTCAGAATTCATGCTAAATAATGAGTTATGGGTTGTGAAAGAGGATTTAGTTTCTGCACCTGTCTGTAAGTCTTCATGCATAAGTTCAACAAAAACATACACAAGTGCTATAAGTGTATATTTCTTAATGTCCTTCCCATATACTTAATTATTAAAGTAGAAGTGTTCAGCAGATCTCTGGATATTGATTTAGTCTAATAACTAGAAAACAAATTTTATAGATGTAGACATTTTAAAAATATATACATATGGATGCTATTAACCAGGGTTGCAGTCAGAAAATGACTAATTCTAATGCCTCCTTCTATCTTCCAAAATGCTAAGTGAAAAACACTCTTCAACTTGCCAGGTTGAAGAGTGAATCATCTCAACCTGCGGCTAATTATACAGTACTTCTAATTTATACCCTCTACTTGGGTATATTATTTCCCCTCCTCCACAAATCCCACTTGTTTGTTTTCTTGCAAAGCTGCCAAGAAACTGTGAACAAATTTAATGTCTGAATAACTGATTGCTTTTTCAATGACCTTGAAAAATGACTTGCATCATTAAAAATTCATAGAGTATAAAGTTTTTTAATATTCTGGTATATTCCATCATAGAGAACCTTGTATTATGCCACTGTGCAATCTTATGAACTTAAAAGATTCTTTCAAAGATGTTACCCTTGTTCTAGTTATACATTTTTTTTTAAATAGCATCACACGATTTTCTGCACGTAGAGTAAGAAAAAGAGAAACAGGAGAGACTGATTGATTCTCCTAGTTTCTGTGATTCTTCAGAATTACTCTTTCCAACAGCCACACAACACTGAAGCACTTCAATTATATTTTCAGTGGAGCTGCACATCATATGTAATCAACCATTTTAAAGTGTGCAGTTCAGCACTAATCAGTGCATTGACGATGTTGTGCAACCACCACCCCTCTCTGCTTTCAAACCTTTATCATCACCCCAGGAAAACATCCTCCACCCTCTAAATAATCACTCCCCATTTCTGCCTCCTCCTTTCCCCTGAATGTCTGTGTGGACTTGCCTTTTCTGGGTTTCAAATGTTTTCATTGATAACATATGTATAAATTACAAATTCTGTGTATGCATTGATTTAATTGCCCATTTCTCTTGGTTAAGAGATATAGAGGAAAAGATTGTGAAATCCTAAGTTCTGCACACTCTGAAAAGATAGTGAAGTGTCATCAAAAGCAACCTTCTGATACCTCCTAGAGCAAGGGTCACACTGTATTGTAATGATGTGCCTTTGCATGTCTGAGTGCTTTGTGTTTGCTGAAGGAAATGGGAAGGAGCAAGAGATATTTGATCCTAAATTAATAAACAATTTTACTTTTTTCTTTTCTTCTTTTTTCATTTAATTTTCTAATTTTTTCCTAGGCTTCCTGAAATTACTTTGAGATACGAAATTATTCCCAAGATGTATTTATGGATCAAAGTTGATCTTACTTTGTCTTATTTAACTTCATTAGCATATTAAGCAATGATTACCTATTATTAGTATTATTGTCTAATGTGTAAAAGAACTCCATTTAATTACTTGGGTGATGTAGTCTGGTTTGTTCTGCCTCTTTACCTTCCTAAATTGTCTTTCCTCTTATACACCAGTGTCTTCTGACACACCCTCACCCACGCCCCTGCCCCAGAGCAGCAGTACTCGGTACAGTGGTTCCATCAGTGAACACTCAGCCAGTGTTAGAGCGGAACAGCTAAGATGAGTGCCTATGGAAAAGGCAATCTAGTTTCAAATCTCTTCCTTCTTTTGTATATTTCTCTAACATCTGATTATTTTGCACAGCAAAGTGGAAAACCTCATTTGGAAACCGAGTTTAAACCCCATTCAGCATCCTATAAAACAGCTAGCTTCTGGTGCTCAAAGTGCCCACCATGAAGTGGTAAGCATCACTTCAGCAATGGATACAAAAAGCACTGTACATTACCTTATTCTCTCTTTTTCTTTCTTTTTATTTATATTGGAAAATAATTCCGTTAATCCTGGAAGATCTGTGCAGAAGTTCTGAAAAAAATGGGAAATAACAGTCTTGTCTATAATTTTTTAAACTTCAGTGTCCCTGACCTGCATTCTGTGTTGGCTTAGGGAGACAATTCCTTCATAAGTGGGGCGTTAGGAACATATTTTAATCTCTTTCCAAGGTTCTAAAAAGATGGTGTTACATATTGGATTTATGAGGATGAACAGGTCTTTGTTTTTACTGAATTCCTAAGAAAATGTTTTCTGCTCATTTTGTCTGTCCTCTGGGAAACACATCACATTATCTTGTGTGGTAGTGTTTGCTGCTCACCACCATTAACATACATCTAGGCCACCCTTTGTGTGGAACTGTCCCCTGGTGAAAGCCTCAGTGGTCTGGGATGGAGAAAGACTGCAATTTACAGAGTCCATTATCACCTCTGGACGTGTAGAATGATAATGGAAGTGACAGAGGTGCAGTTGAAAATTGGCTCTTAATATTTTATGTGTTTGAGCAAAGAATTGGAAATCTCATGCTGCTCTTTAGGGAAAATGAAGTATGTGGGATTTTTTTTTTCTATTGGAAAGTTATATGCAAAGGGTTGACTGCAGGGCTTCAGAGAATGTATTACAGCATATTCATTTTGTGTTAACCAATACTTCTCACTAGAGGTTTAAAGGAAAACAACACTCCTGCGTGAAAAATTGATATGTGAAAACAAGGTAAATCCAGCGCTGAAGCAAAGTTTTAGAACACACAGTTTTAAAGTAATGCGCCGTATATATTATCACTTTATTTAATTGACATGCTATGCCTGTGGAATCGCACATCTTTGCTTTAAAAAGATTATCTTCCGGTTTTTTGGTTGTGTGTGTGTGTTTTAATTTTACCACCAGCATATTCTTTTCTGACTTGCAGCTTAGAATAATGTTTCAAGAGCTATAATTGTCACACTGATTTTGAAAACGGGGTTTTAAAGTTCTTTTTAAATATATGGAATAAAATAGAAAGCAAATACAGCTTTTGAAATAGTTATATTAATAATTCAGCATTTATCTCAATATATTACAGTGGCTATAATTGAACTAAAGAGATGCCTGTCAAAAGAATTTTCTCTTGAAAAATATAGTTGCTTTCTGCTTTGACTAAGATGTGATATAATACAGTGCCCTTTTCCTAAGTATTTTATTACTTTTCATCAATCTTATCTGAGACAAAATAGTAAGGTAATATTCTTTCTTAGTAATACAAGACTAAATATGATTTGAAGTGTAGCGAATGTTAAGGTCTGTCCACATTTCCATATGTATATTTATGATAGGAATTTCTAATTTATCTACTTTACCAAAGAGTAAACTTTAGTGACATCACTATATCACTGTTGTCTGATGATTAACATGTCTAGATTTTACATTTGTAGGCATTTGGAGATGAAGGAATAAACCATGTGGTATTTTTTTTTTCCAGTAGCTTCTCAGAAATGACAGCCTTTTTCTCTTATGTGTTTCTGTTAGTGTTTCTGTTCTGGAAACAAACACCACTTTACTAAGCTGTGAGAAAGAAAAGTTTCAAGTTGCTGTAGAGAACTTCAAACCTCATTTAAATCAGCAATGCCTGCCATTTGGAAGAAAGGCTCCGCAGGTCATTTTATTTAGATGTGTCATTTGATTCAGTTGCCACTGACAAAGTCAAAGTAACAAGACTTCCAGTTTGTCTTAACAAGAATTCTAAATGCCAACGAACACCCTGCTGGTGATGCTCAGCTAATTGCTACTTAAATTGTGTATTTCCCATATTTATGACACAAATATAATCCTTATATTATATGGAATTAATTTTAATATTATTCACTTTCATCACTAACATTTATTGAATCATATATGTCAAGCAAAACTTTAGGCACTTTTACATCTTTCTGTATACTCTGGTAGTCTTGGAGGACGTCCATGTTTATGACCAAAATGATAACTGTCCTGGCCATGGCTAATCTCAGGCCTCACCCAATTCCTGGAAATTGATATAATCTCAATAAATATGTAAGGTAATGCTTTACTTAAGTCAAGACATGATGACCAGAATATCCATGTGCACATTTAAATTTATCTCTTTCAAATAAGCATCTTAGAAAATAAAACATATACTACATAGTTGAGTAGTTGACTTTTTTAGTTTATGGTCAGGCATGCACTGTAGTATAGAGAAGCACATGACAATAAACTTACAGTTATTTAAGTAGCACTGTAGACAATAAATAATTAAGAAATAAATTATTCTTATTGAGAGAAATAAGATTGAGAAAGGAACCAAAAGGAATGTTATCACCAAGTAACTTTTCACAATGGAGTACAACAACGTAGATCATTGATACAAAGAGAACCTACCTTCCAACTTAAATAGCACCAAATTATCCATGGTGATGGGGGCAATGCTCATGAAGTAGAAAGACCAGATCCATTGTCTGTTTTGTCCAAATTAAATATATGGGTAGAAACAGAGATTCGTATAAAAGCAAACTCTCCTTGATGCTGGAGACAAATCAAAACGGATAGATAAAATATCAATAGTTAAGGGTTGTGTCAAGTGAGAACAAGATGTGGGTATGGGCTGAGTTCTCCACTGCAATCTGAAGCCTTTGAAAGGCACATCTCCAGAGTTTTCTGTCTTTAAACTCCTCTAGAGCATAGAGTGTTCCCCATAAGAATAATAAAATGTAACAGTTAAATTTCAGTGACTGCTTCCATAAATATCAGATTAAAGTCATTAATAAAGGCATTAATATACATTTTGACACCTTCACTAATACTTTCTGTACATGGTTTACGTGTGGATTCCTTCAGTTACAGATTTGAAATATTGCAGAGTATTGCATTTGCTATTTATACAAATCTCTTTCTAAGAACAAACACCCCTTCCTTAGATGTCTTTACGTATTCCACATTTCCATCAGTAGCCCAAGGAGTTGTCATTATTCTGGGAAATGGTTCTAAATTATTTCTGTTATTTTTGAAGCATGAGGAAATCAGCTGAGTTGAGATGTGGATGATACATACCACCATACTCCCTGTATAGAATGTAAATATTCACAGGAACAAATTTAGAAATTTTCTCACTTATGAGTCTCATATAATTAAAAATGAATTGTTCAATCCAAAAGTGTCAGTAATTATTTTTAAATGATCTCGTTCCTGAAAGGCTTGGAGGTCTGCCTTTGATAACCAGGCAACAGTCCTCTCTTTGCTTCTGTGTATACCTAAAACATAAATAAGTAGAATTTGAGAGAGAAATGCTGTATCAAGTTAAGCACTGACTTACTTTGCTGTTTAAAAGTAGGGCACTGTCAAATTTCCTGTTGTTTCTAGATATGAATGAGCCCTATGAGTCTTGCCCATCTTGAATAAAATATTGATATTTAGTGTATGTTTTCTTTTTCACATAATTTGATTAGTAGGGCTAAGCTTGCACACAGCAATGAGAACTGGAGGGTGGCATGGAGGGAAAGAGGACAATGGATACTGATCTGATTTGGCCTATCCATGAATCAAATGTCCCCATAACATTAGAAGAATCTACCTAACTAGAGGACCCCCCCGATGGGTCATCTATGTAACACTTAAGAACCTGTCTGCCTTCAATTTTAGCCAGAATTCACATGAAAACATTTTTAGTATCCAAATACAATGGATCACAAAATGATATTAAATGCTCATCTCAAAAGATAGCATGTCTGTTACTGGCAGCTTTTCTGTATAAAAATATATTTCCCAGGTACTATAACATTAGCATATGCTTTCATGTTAAAAATCAACAGGCATTTTTTGGTAGTTGTAATTCAATTTATCAAAGGAAAATATGTGGAAAATGGCATTGCTTCATATATTCACACAGAATAGAACATAATGAAAGCTTGTAACTTGTCTTTATCCATTGCCACCATTTCCTCTCAGTCCCATCCTGAATTAGAGCTGCTCTGTGCTCCACATCAGATAAAGCCAAGCCAGGAAAGCATGATATGAAGGTGTCCTAATTGACTTTCCGTTATGTGCCATCACTGGAACTGGAAATATATTTCACATATATGTAATTTAATTGATCCTTACAATAATCCTAAGGGGTAGACAGAGTGGATCTTATTTTTATTGAACTTTCTCACATGAGGAAACTGAGGCCCAATTTGTATGATTGGCCCCCCTGATAAGATGTTCAAATGTTGCTTGTGGGGTTACACTGTGGTTTGTTCTACCCACAAAAGTGATAACATTGTTCATACAAATCAGGTTCAGCTCAGTCTCTCTCTCTCTCTGATCTCTCTGACAGCCTCTCTCTCTCTCTCCCCCTCTCCCTCTCCCTCTTTTTTTTATGAGTTATTAGGAGGTAGCAGAAATCACATTCTCAACTGGATATTAACTAGAAAAGTATTGGCAAGGAAATGTTTTTTTCCTCTACAGGCAAAGCCCTTCTCACATTATTCTGTGAAAGCTTCCTCCATCCTACTCTGCCAGCCCAGCCCTTCTTCCTAGAGGAAGATCCCTTTTCCTATGTTATCATATTCTTCACAATCTGCTTATGGTTAAAGTATTAAAATTTTTCTCTCATTGTGTCTCAATGAATCTAGAATTTGACAGGTTTGAGTTTTAATTCTTGAAAGAACTGCCACTTTAATTATCTGTATGTATCATTGGGTACGTTGCTATATTTTTCTAATGTGACTTTTCTTATCTGTAACTAAAAGTTACCTCCTGTGGTAAAGTTTAGAAGTCTAAAACATGTATGTGTGGTATAGACTAAGTGCTTAAAAATTTTGGAGTTATTATTTGGGGTTTGTGTATCTCACTAGTTTAATCCAAATATTCATCTTCCTATAAATCTAGCATAGTAATTAGATATTGAATTTTATAGTGATATCTAAATTTATTTCTAATCTCCAAGTATTCAATTATTGTGTGATAAGTTCAGATTTAAGCAAATGTATCCAGATAAAATACATTATAAATATGCTAGAAAGGAACTGTATTTTGACTCCATGACTCAAGATATTATGAATATGTAAGAAATAATTTTTGTATATAGTCAATCTTAATTAGAACAGAGAAAGAACTTACACGCAGACAATGGCAAGCTTCTGCCAAGATACTGGGATATGAGGAGGGAATGATCGAGAAACACAGTGAGGAGCATCTATGGATGGCCAATTTATGATAGATACTAGTTATTTTCAATCAAGAGACATATTGAAAGCTCAAAAACCACATAGTCACAGGTCTTTTAAATTAGAGTTATAATTTACATTGAGTAAAATTCACCATTTTAGTGTATAGTTCTGAGTCACATTTTGTTGTATGAGCACCATAATTGTGTAAACAACACATCGATCAGATTTTTTTTTACCCTGGTACCAGGAAAACCCAGGGGCACTCACCCACTGAGCCACATCCCCAGCCTATTTTTTTAATTCATTTATCTATTTATTTCAATTTTAAGAAAGGGTCTTGTTACATTGCTGAGGCTGCGTCTGAACTTGTGGTCCTCCTGCCTCAGCCTCCCCAGGCACTGGGATTACGGGCTGCACCACTGCGCCCAGCTAATCTGTCGCGTTTGCTGCATCTCTAGTGTGTGTCTCCATGCCCACCCCTCCCTTGCTCCCATTTTCTGATAACGATTTTCTCTTTCTTTTTCCTGCAGATTTTCTTTCCCAAAATATTCTGTAACTGTAATCACATAGCACATTTCCTTTTTCTCTGGTTTCTTTCATTTACAGCTATTGAGATTCACCCATGCCTTGCATGTGTCTGTAGTTAATTCCTTTTCATTCCTTTGCATGGCTGTCCAATGGTTTGTTTATCCATCTACCAGTTGAAGGGCATTTGAGTTGATTATAGTTTTCAGTGATTTTGAATAAATCCAAAATAAGCATTTGTGCACAGGCTTGTGTATGAACATAAGTTTTCATTTCTTTGAGGTAAATAGGAGTAGAATTCAGGGTCATATTGTGAGTATTTAAACTACTTCTTAGAGGGATTTTATTAAAAAGAAAAAGTGTGAGTTGTCTCACAGTGATTTTTTAAATTGCATCGTTCTAGATTTACCCTGACTTAATAATATTAAGTACCATGTAAGAACTTCCTAAATCATTCTGGGAGTAGCTTATTGAGAATTCAGTAATTATTGTAAGAATCTGTATTATTATACCAAGTAGTGCTGTTATCATACGGAGTGGTAATTTTCCCTAGATGGATCCAGTCAACTTTTTTTGAATTCTTTTCATCTATTTTATTGAATTTTTCCCTTCTGTTTTTACAACTTGCTTTCAGTTTGTCCTCCAGTCGCTTGCTGTGCTCTCCTCTTCTTATTCTTCATTGGCATCAGATTAAATAACTTGTAGAAGTGTTGGTTACATAAGTACAGAAAGGTCTGTATAAAGGCTTGTCTCTTTTAGGCACTCTCTTGAAAAGAAATGTGTCCTTTCACTCTAGGTATTTTAGAAAATCTACTTTTAGGGGGAAAAAAATACTCCTATCTGTTACTGGGCAGCCAAGCCAGGAACCCTGCATGGATTCCTTTTGATCAGATTTAACTGCCCACCCACATAAGAACTTAGCAAATAAGGCAAAAAGAAAAAATGAATTTAATGCCATTTGATCAAAATAGGGAAGAAAGTGGATCATTTACTTGTCCACCAGTCCTACAAAAATGATTATAATTTATGGAAACAAAAGCCAGGAGATGTACTTATGTAGATTTAGCTAGGTTAGCTAGCTAGGGAACCTGTCACACTCCAGCTTCCTTGTAGTCCCCTTCTACGGGGTAGTTCCATTATCAGCATGAGGAAGTTCTAGAGATAAACAAAATTTAGAGCTTTTCTTTCCAAAGGGATGTCATGTCTTTGCAGGTTTGCAGGTTCTTGTTATCTTCCAGAATCTTGATCAGTAACTTGAAGAAGTTACTTGAGGAAGTTGACCTCTGGTTACATAACTATCTTGGTGATAACAACCAGTCGCATCCCAGGCTCCCCTTCTCCTTCACTCTAGCAGTGAGCACCTGCCCTGTTCCTTCAGACTTGCTTCTTTAAGAATGAATCTCGATGGCTTCAGTTGAGCAAGATTTCTGGGAGTCACATTGCTTAGAAAACTCGTTCACTGCTTTATTACGTACTCATTGTTTTATAGTAGTATGTTAGGCTTATCTTGTTAACAAAATTGTCAAGCATTTGTTCCTCCTTCCCTGAAGTGCTTCCCTTCATACTATATTATGGCTAAACCAATAAATATTTATGGATTGATTGCTTGATTAAATGGCACTAAGTAGCATTACTAAGAGCATCATTATTGTAAATTCAGTATACTCAGTGTTTCTGATTTTATCATGAGGAGAAAAAAAGAAAGAGGAGGAAGAAGTGAGTCAGACAGATGCACCCCTATGTTTTGACTGTTACTATCACAAAGCAATAGAGAGAAATGCCAAACAAAATTCAGCTTTAGTGGGATAGACACTTAATTGAATCCTGCGCCACCAGCCTCAGTTTTTCAGTTATTCATCTAAAAGGGGAGGGGGAAAAGGGCAGGAGTGGTGCTGGGCAGTTACAGAGCTTGCCTGGCATGCACAAGTATGTGAGTTCAAACCCCAACATCTTATACACAGCGAGTCTCAGAGCAAGGAAAGCCACATGAAAAACTAAATAAAAATTGTATGTCTCTCTCTCTGTCTCTGTCTCTGTTCCTCTCTCTCTCTCTCTCTCTCTGTCTCTTCCTCTCTCTTTAAAATAAATAAAATAAAAGAGTGGAAAAAGTTCATTCCTTTAATTAATATATCTAAGAAAGAAAGTAGGAGACCCGGGTGTGGTGACACATGCCTGTAAGTCCAGCTGCTCAGGAGACTGAGGCAGGAAGATTGAAACTGAAAGTCAACCTCAGCAACTTAGTGAGACCCTGTCTGAAAATACAAAAAGTAAAACAGGTTGGGGATTTGGCTCAGTGGTTGAGCGCCTCTGGGTTTAATCCTTCGTACCAAAAGGAAAAAATAGGTGGGAAGGGGGATAAAATTAAGGAGAAAGAATGAAGAATGAAAATTACATATATTTGCAAGTAAGGAGGGAAAAAAGTAAACCATAGTGTTTTAATTTACAAAGCATATTTGATATGTGAATTGTCTTTACACCCCTCCTTTGCAAAAAATAGAAGAGTAAAATGCAACTAGTAATGAAAATAAGCTGAGTGAGGTGACAGCTTTGTCATTTTTTTTAATTGGATTCACCCTCTCCTTCCCTTCCGAAATGATGCACTCAGGTTCAGCCTCCACAGCTGTCAATTCAGTGAACTTCAACATTATTAAACCCTGCAATGAAGGCTCCGATAGAACAGATCTACCAAGAATGGCTATTTATATGCTTCTCTGTACATTTCTAAATATAATTGAAAACCGTTTCAATATAATATTCCAGTTAATTTTTTTAATGGCAGCAGAGTCTTGGATGTGCAGAATGGTGATGATCCCCGCAGACACATGAATGTCAGAGCCACACCATGGACTTTGATGTCAGTAGGCAGTGGCAGAAAAAAATATTGATCCACGGCTCCAGCTCCGAAGACTATTCTCCTTATACCTAGGGTATATTTAATGGCCCCTGGTGAATCATAGAGATTCCTAAAGGACTTCAAAAGGCAGTGAGTTCTGCTGCCTGTTTATCAGACAAGTTTCCCCATTTGATCAGGGGGATTACTGAGGCCCACAGTGTGTAAAAGAAGGGCTGGCTGATGAGAAGCAGGTCTCCACCTACCGGTGCTGTTTTCATTGTAGAATCCCATGTTAACCAGGGGAATCCCCAATTCTCTTCCCTGTCTGTCTACTCCCAATATAAAATATGGAGACAGTTTTGTGCTCTCAAAGGATATACAATAGACTATAGTGCATATGGAAATACGTTATTTTTGTCTCTATCTGTGTGATAGAAAACTAAGGAATTCATTCTGTCAGTTTTCAAATAGAGTGAGGGTAGCGGCATGAATTAATATATGATTGTATAAAAGACTTATGACCCAATTTAAAATTTTTGTAAACTTAGATTGGTTTAATGAGCAATAGAATGTTTATATCATACAAGAAAGGATAGGTCTACCAGTCCTTAGACACAAAATTCAGTAATCTCACAGAAACTTAATAAAGAACAATAACTTAAAAGAGATAAAAATTATATAGATAAAATAAACTGTGCTTATACTGTGGGTAAAATTCTAGTTAGAAACATCAATTTTCATGTTGTATCTCAAAAAAAGTACAAACTGAAGATAATACAATAACAAAATGAAGTATTGTTTAATATCAATGTTTTGGTGAGTTCCAAGTGAAGGAATCACTAATTCTCAAAGGTTCTAGATTCCACTGAGTTCCAGTGTGGTCATATATGATTGGCAAATTGCTTTGATTGTTCACATAATACGTATGTTTAGGGTAGCAGATACCATTAAGTCATCCAAAGCAATCTTTATTTTTTTTTTTAAGAGAGAAGGATAGTGAGAGAGAGAGAGAGAGGGAGAGAGAGAATCAATTTTTTATTGAGTTTTTCACATGGCTTTCATTGCTCTGACACTTAGTTGTGTACATGGGTGCTGGGGTTCAAACCCATGTAGTTGCGCATGCTGGGCAAGTGCCATAACTACCGAGCCACTGCTCCAGCCCCCAAAGGAATCTTTTGAAACTCATAAAGTATTAAAGAAATAGTGTTTAAAGTATTAGTTCATACTATGAGTAGTAAAAATAGGTAGTTGATTGTGTTCTGGTCTTTTCCAATTACAATGGAAAATTAGCAATAAATGCAAAGACCTCTGAGATCCTCCCTTATCTTTCTGGGCGGCCTCTGCCTGGCCATGTCCTCTCTGATATGGTCACATATCTTTTTCTTTCATTTATCACATCAACCTCCTCATTATCTCCCCTCTTGGACTATCCAAGCTGATTGCTATCTCAAGCCACCTGCATGAGTAGTCCCTTCTGCTTAAGATGTTCTAGCAGGTTCTGTATTCATGTATATCCCTATCATCTAGTCCTGACCCAATCAAGCTGGCTAAAATATCCCTAGCTTCCCTTGAGATCTTTACTTCCATATCCTCTCAACTGGAATATAAATTCTTTGGAGAAAGACTTAATCATGATGCCTCCAAACCTGCCAGAAACACCTGCCAGAGTTATTAGCACGTAAATGATACATGAAGAATCTCTATGTAGTATATATATGTAGGAATGTGTGCATGTGTGTGTTTGTGCACACACATGTGGGACTTCTAAGAAAGGGACACATCTGCACATGCTACTAATTATTAAACATACTAATGGTTACATTAACATACATTACTAATTGATTCTGTGTTTAATCAGCTATTATTTTACCTCTCCAATTTTTTCCAGCTATGACTAATAAAAACAGAGGCTAATATGCATTATTAAAAAAGTAGGGATCTGGGGCTGGAGGGGTGGCTCGGCGGTTGCGGTGCATGCCTGGCATGCGCAAGTACACGGGTTCAAACCCCAGCACCATGTACGCAACTAAGTGTCAGAGCAACGAAAGCCACGTGAAAAACTCAATAAAAATTGGTTCTCTCTGTTCCTCCCTCTCTTGCTGTCCTTCTCTCTTAAAAAAAAGAATGTTTAAAAAAAAAAAAGTAGGGATCTTAAAGGCTTTGGTATTTAACTCTGTACCCTGTTATTCTGATAAGGTTGAAGAGACCCAAAACTGTTGACATAGTATGCAGGGTCACATGTTGACTAGACAGTCTATATGTGTCTAGGAGTAGAATACAAGCAATTCTCCAATCTAAGCTCCTGAATGGAAGCCTGCTTTCTTTTTCTGTTGGTCATGTTTAGTTTCACTCTGCTGTTTATTTTCACATAGGCTACTTATTCTGAAATAGTACTTAAGACCCCAAGCTCTTGAAACAGTTTCCTAACTACACCATTCACTAGCTAGGTCATCACACTGTATGCAATTCAGCTGTAAAACAATGATAGCAATGCCCATCTTTTGCTATGAGGTTTAAGGAATTTATGTAATTAGTTATACTATATATAAGTACACATATACATATATACATCACCCTCTGTGTACATGCTATATATAAAAATAAAGAACAGAACAATTATGACTGTTTTTTAACAAGAAATCTAAAACATTGATTTGTACAATTACTCAGGATGAACAGAAATTGAGTATAAATCTACATTATACAAATAACACTTGGCCAAATTAATTTACCAGTTTCTTTTTTGATCAAGTATTGATTTAAAAAAAAAACACTCTGGGAAGATTTTTTTTTTAAATCACTGATCATGGCATATTCCTTCACAGTTATCTAAATGTAAAATAATATCTTTTGAAACATACAATTTTTACATTTTATTTACCACAGAGAGTAGCGAATTCATCTGAAGTGCATTCTGGATGATGTTTCTACCACAATTTGCATTAGCAATTACAGTGCTCCTGTTCATCATGTGGGGCGGTGAAGAGACAGCCATACTTCACTAATCAGGAAGTGGATGAAACCAACATGAAAAGTGGGAGTGTGGTGGCTCTGAACTGAAATCTGTCCTTATATATAAATTTTTAAACCAGTTTCTTAAACGGTCTTGAATTTAAGTAACCTCAGTGTAGGAACACTTCCAAATAGTCAGCACTAAATTTAGAAATCAGAAATTCCCATTTCTAATGATATATCAAATCTGTTTCCCATTGCCTGACCAGATTTTGTTTCTCTTTGACTTTTGAAAATCTACTGAGTGTAGCTCAAATTTAATATCTGTGAAGTCCTTCCAGAGTCTCCAAATGAGTGACTATAAATGCAACAATTTCATTGTCAATTCGCAAGGCTATTATAAAAATTACTTAACGTTTAGAAAATACCTTAAAGATGAACATTAAGATGTAAGCACTGGGGCTTGCCCGGCATGCGCACGGGTTCAAACCCCAGCACCCATGTATACAACTAAGTGTCAGAGCAACGAAAGCCATGTGAAAAAATAAAAATTGATTCTCTAACTGTCCTTCTCTCTTAAAAAAAAAAAAGATGTAAGCACTAAGTGTTAGGTTTTATTTATTAAAGAAAATCATATTGGAGCACATTTGCTGATGAATACTTTTAAATTTCTTTTCACTGAACTCCTTGCAGAAGTTCACTGGGGGCATGGCCAAATGTTATTCAAGCACACTTGGGCGTGTCTCATCTTTTTGTGGGTTTTGTTTTCCGTGGTGTCAGGTCTTAGAAATTCTAATTTTCTCTTCCTAATCATCACCATTATTACCATCTGAAAACCTATAACCCCTTAGAACTGTTTGTAAGTAAGATTAGCTTTGCATGCAGTATTATTTTTTTAACATAAAGAAATCAGCAGTCTTCTCCTCATATTTTATTAATTAAAAGTCATTCCAATATTTGAAATAATTATGAGTATTGAATTGAAGAGAATCTAACATCCTCTTTAAATCATAAATGATATGAATTATTACTACTAAATTACTATTAATGTTATGAAAAAACAATCAATTTTAGTTGGATTTCTCATATTTGGAGTGCAAAATATTTTTTAAGATGTGACTAAATCCATGTGGACTGTTTCTTTTTTTCATTTCACCCCCTCTTTAATACTAGTGCAAGAGAAGCAAACGAAACACAGCCAGGAAACACGGGCAAGTCACTTCCCACTGAAAATGAGCTGGTGTCTCCCTTCACCCATCGCACCTCTGACATCTCCATCCATGCACAACATGAGCCCACCTAGGATTTTATCTTCTCCATGGAAAAACACCAACAAAGGTCGTCAGGGTAGCTGCACTGCCAAACAGGAGACAGAAATGGCAGCGTTGCTGATGGAAAGCGGAAATAGCAACAGTTGGCTGAGTTTATGGCCACAAAAGATGGGAGAGAAATGTTTCCTAGTAAATAAGGGGAAAGAACCCAGTAGCATTATCAGGTGCATAAGCTCTCAGCTTCTCTCGCTTCTTGCACCCTCTCTGTTGTCCCTTTCTGACATTTCAACCTGGTAGGGAGTTTGCGAAGGAGTAGTGCCATGAAATTACAGGAGAAACATTGGCATTCTATTTCTTAGTGCTTGTGGGGTCACTACACCTCCTGACTTACGGGTTTATGTTTCCCATCCAATTAGCCAGCCGAAATGGGAGTGTTCATTGTTTTAAACAAATTCAACTTGACATGAGTATCTCCCAAATTCATTTGACCTCAGAATGCTTTTTGTCCCAAAACACCATTAACATCTTGCTTCTAAAGCTAGTGTTCCATAGAATGCACTCTAAGGAATGGTGTTTTAAATAATCAAAAAAAGTCCAGTTACATCAACATAAACAAGGAAGTCTGTGATGTTTTTGGTTCCCTTAAAAAGGGTTCAACTAAAAATTGCTTTGTTTCTGAGAGCATTTCCCTTGCATTTCATCAGAACTGTATCTATGGCCCTAACCATGTCTGATAACTAAGGAGATACTTGTGTATTTTGTTAAATAAACTTTCATTTAAAATACAAAAAGACAGCATCTCCAGAGGCTGAGGCAGGAGGATTGCAAGTTCAAATGCAGCCTCAGCAACTTAGCGAGGCGCTAAACAACTTAATGAAACCCTAAACAACTTAGTGAGACACTGTCGCAAAATAAGAAATAAGAAAGGGCTTGGGATGTGGCTCAGTGTTTAAGCACCCCTCGGTTCAATTTCTGGTACCAAAAATAAATTAAAAAAAAACACAAAAAGAAAAGGCAGAAAATGGAAACTTACATAACATTCTTCTTTTGGCTAAATGATTTCAATTTTTCCTCCTGAGTCAAATGGCATCTGGGCTCTTCTTCATATGGCCCATGCCAGTCCTGTTTATAAATCTTTTACATTTTAGAAGCTTGTTATGTTTTATTATTTATCTGTATTTGTTGGGGCTAACTTTGCTGAAGAGGTCTGTTTATAATGAACTGCATATTTCAAGGGCCTGTAAAAGAAAAATAAGCCGAACTTGGGCTACGAACTTGGATATGCACCATGGGTGTAAATCTTTTTGCTACATGACAAGACAGACCGAATTTCACTGAGAAGAGTTTTTGGAGATTTGGGGATTAAAAACAAAGTTACCTTGCACATATCTTTGCTTGGACAATAGGAAAGGCACTTAGCATTTAGGGGTGGCCTGATGCTGCCTAGTGGCCCTTAGCTTACTGTTGAGTTTCCTCATTGGTTATGGACAACAGAAAGGGGAAAAGGTATCTCATGACTCATTCCAGGAAAACTAAATATCTTTGGAGATCAGCTGTGCTTTTCACAAATTTCATCAATAAAAACAGCTATTTAGGAAGCTATACATATATAAGTCTTTTACATTTCAGTACTTCTCAAATAATGTTTGCTTAAATTCTTCACAAACAGAACGCAGATAAT
Organism: Aplodontia rufa; assembly: GCA_004027875.1. Taxonomy (NCBI): domain Eukaryota; kingdom Metazoa; phylum Chordata; class Mammalia; order Rodentia; family Aplodontiidae; genus Aplodontia; species Aplodontia rufa. The sequence goes on from PVKS010000023.1 coordinate 271,919, forward strand.
AAGAATATACCTAGCTCTTAAGGATGGTTGAGTGAGAACTGTGTTATTGCAACTATTATCAGTGAAAAGTTAAAATCATTTTCACAAATCGTATTCTTCTGTTTTAAGTAATATATTTTTGCATCATACTATATTTCTTAATGTATTTTTGTGCCCCTTTCATTTATGGAATATTTTCAAAAGAACACTTCCATATGGTCAAATTATTAAATAAGACAGTACCTATTCCCAGGGAGTCATTTTCACTCCTAAGACACCATGATTTTTATTCTACTCTTTGATATATAGTATTTGAGAGCTTTGTTTTAATGAAATATAAGAAGAAATAATATGGTTTTCACTTTCCTCAGGTTTTAAATTTTCTCTGGTATTCCACTTTTGCTTTGAAGTGTTCATGAAATCTGCAAATTTAGGCCCATGACCCTCCCTATCTTTTGGAGAAATATCTTGTTAAAACTACTATGAGAGCTGGGGATGTAGCTCCATGATAGAGTGCTTGCCTAGTATGTGCAAGACCCTAACTTTGATCCTGTTTTAGTCAGCTTTTTTGCTGCTATGACAAAAAGACCTGATGAGAACAATTTTAAGGAGGAGAAGTTTATTTGGGGGCTCACGGTTTCAGAGGTCTCAGTCCTAGATGGCCAGCTCCATTCCTCTGGCTCAAGTTGAAGGAAGAGTGTGGTAGAGGACAGAGGCTAGGAACACCACCACCAAGAAGCAGAGAGAGTGTGTACCACTCAATTAGGACAAAATATATACCCCAGGGGCACTCCTCCATTGACCTACCTTCTCTAGCCACACCCTTCCTGCCTAAAATTACCACCTAGTTAATCCCTATTAGGGGATTCATTCACTGATTAGAGAAAAACGCTCCTAACCCAATCTTCTCACCTCCGAACTTTCTTGCATTGTCTCATACATGACAGATCCCCAGCACCACAAAATACAAATAAAACTAGAGTATTTTTTGGCAGAAGAAGGAAATGATTTCCTAGTTATGTCTACAGACTTCTCTAAAACACTGATCTGGTAGAATGGTCCCAACATCTGTGAATGGAGTTCGTGTGAAGGGGTTTCTTTTGCTGTAGGTTTGTTACAGTGATGAAAAAGAAAATCCATATAGTTCACTAATGAGTTTTGAAGTATGGTTGTGCAAAGTTTACCCATAGCCCTGCTATTATCTCTGCCACCCACAAAAATAAGAACTAATATAGAATTAATCATACTGAAGTCCTGGGCTCTGATAAGGATCCCCCACTTTATTTTATTTCTCTTGATGCTGCAAAACAATAAAATGTTCTTAGTTGGGTGGGCTTTGCTTTTATTATAGAATCTTAAGTTCAGTGCCTTATCATTGCAATGGAACTTTATTCTAGTGATCAGTTCAAGGTTATTCAACTTCTTTGCACAACTGAGAGAGGGAGGAAAATTAATTATAGTTTTACATAGGACTGATCTTATTATCTACTTTACCTACTGCAAAATATGGAAGAACTATGCTAACCAAAAGTTTTTAGTAGTTTAAAGGCAATTTTCTTTTATACTTTTGATTTTTAACGTCTATTATAAAATTCTATGTATTTTTCATGATCCTATAGGTTTCTTATACTGCATGCCACAGAAATAAAAATTGGTTTTAATTTTCTTATTTAAATGATACTGGGATATATGAATTTTCAAGCAATGAAAATGAAAATATGGTAGTATATCTATATTAATTTAAGTATTCAGGGCCATCTAAATATGAATTTTTAACAATATTTTAATAAAATATAATGAATATATTAGAATTGACATGATACACTTATGTAAATCTCACAATTAGAGCTGCATAATTTATTCACATCAATATTAGACCTGTATTTGATGTTCAGCTATGCTTTTATTCACTTTAAAATGGCTTCTGTTCTGCCTAATTGGTTTGGATTTGCTCTGTCAGGTTTTTCCCCCCTTTATTTCCTTAGTGAGAAAGTTGCAGACCTGCTGTTTCATATTAATTCTCTATTTTCTTTTCCAAGAAAGGAAAGGGCAAGCAAAAATGTAAGTCCAGTGAAAAGCAGTTTATTCAGAGCTTAGGAGCACTTCAAAAAATGTCTCCTGCCTTCATTAAAGTATCGTGAAAATCTCAGGACACATCTGTCATAGAAAATAGACACAAGAAAATACATAAAGCTTGAAATCCAGCTAGAGATTATTTCTAAGATAATAACATTGCCCATGTTTTAGAAAAGTAAAATATGATGTCATGGTACACCTCCCCACACCCTTCCTCAACTGGTTTGCTCTCTTATTCTGTATTTCTATCAGCTAGAGGTCAATGCTAATAGTAGCTGGATAGTATTAGTTTAACTTTGTATTATTCCTAGAGTTACTAATGGAAACAGCCTTGGGTCTTTTGTCATGAGTGACCAGGCTTCACATTTTCAGCAACACAACTGCTCGCAAAATGGTAAAACAAGATTTAGACTATTCATCCATAGAACGTTCTGTAGTTAATTGTACAGTTCATCTTTGCACCAGTCACAATGTAATATCTGGACAATTGTCATATTAACAATTTGCCTTTAATTTGAAAATTATAGTTTTTGTTCACTCTCATACTAAGGTGCCTTTTCTACTTTCAGCAAAGTTGTAGAGTTTACTTTCAAGAAAATAACTCGTGGAAGATACTATCATAAGGGGCATTTTTCTCCCCTATGAATAGGGGAGACTTCAGATTATAAATTATGGATTATTGGTTTTGGTTTACCCATGAGTGGTTGCTCCAGAAAATTTTCTTTTTGACTTTCTTTTTTCATAAGAAAAAATTATAATTTATTATCTCCCCAAATATTAATGACACTGCAAATGGATAATCTTAATAAATTATTGGAATAAGAATTGTTTTAAGTTTGCATCAATATTATAGGACACTTACAAATTGTAGAGAACAGTCTCATAAAATCATGCAAATCGTAAAGGGAAATTGTATAAAAGTTCATGATAAATATGTTTTGAAAAGTTCATCTCACTGTTCAAACTTATGAAATTAAAAATCATAAGAGCTTCTGGAAAAATGAGGCTGGAGTATAACACAAAAAATTTGAATTGGACACACACGGAGAAACTTTATAAAAATAGTAGAATTATTTTACACATGTACATGATTAAGAAATACTGTGAGGTTTTAGCTCAGTGGTAGAACACTTGTATAGTGTGAGTGAGGTGAGGCACTAAGTTGGATCCCAGCACCCCCAAAAAGGAAAAGTTGTAAAAAAGGAGGAAATACTGAAGTTAACATGGACTTTCTGTGAAAGCGACCTGATGTTTGCTTGTGGAACAGAATATCAGAAGAATTGTAGCTCAAGCATGATTGTGAAGATGAGGAAGGAAGAATATCTGAAATCTGACAGAAAATTGTAATGCCGGTTGAGGGTGGCTCCTCACACATGTGGCAAACTGAGATCCCTGATACAAGTTTTGGGGTACATGTGCACATTTTGTGTATTCCTACAATGTTCAGTTCAGTGGGCATAGTTTCTGAGGTCATTTATTGTTCCTTAAAAGGAAAAGAACACATAAGTAAATGGGATATTTGTGCCAAGCTCAAATCATTCCCTGTTGGGAACTTGCCTTTTCAAAACAAGAATCAGCAAATAGACTGCACATTTGAAAGATGGAAAACCTAACTTTGTAATTGATGATAAGTGTCACCTGGTAAAAAGTGATGGCTACTTAATATTGCCACTAACACCAGCACACTTTAATGGCAACATTTTCATTTCTTCAGGTACTGTTATACAAATCTAACTTTTACCTCCCTGTCTAACTTGATTCACTCATTCAAACTTGGTTTGGCATTGAAAAATAACAAGGGATGTGAGAATTGGAAAGGCCACTGAGTAATCATGCAACATTTAAAAATCTTTCATTTGTCTGCTTTTGTATATTCTCTCAGAAATGTGTGCTTACCATGCAACAAGTATAAGCAACAATGGGATTCTCTGCTCCTTCAAAGAATGAATGAATTCAAAAGAGCAGCAGAAAGGGTGGGACATGCAGAATATTTTCATCCTGTCCTATTTCTCCTTGTACATTTTTTCAGCAAAAGCAAAACTCTCCTGTGACGTGTTTCTGTACTCTGAGAGAAGTTAACAAATATTGGTAGGGAGTGGGCTTTGACAGACTTTTGTGCTTCTGTGGCCCTTGAGCTTCTAGGCTTTCATATTTTGGAGCAAGACTCCACTGCACAGAGTAGAAAAATAATAAGTTCTTTGAGCTGAAACTTCATAGTCACTGTGGGATGTTCAAGAAGGAGACCAATGGGGAGAAAGGTAATATAGTCATTGCTTTGAACTTTTCCTGGATTTTACTTGCTAGAAACCAAGCGAGAGTCATTCTGATACCTTATTATTACCGGTTCTTTCTCCATGTAGGGAAAAGTGCTCCACAGTCCATATTGATAAAAGTGGAAGGGAGTTCACACACGAGAGGGAAGGTGGACATTTAATTTAGTGTAAAGGAAGTGGAGTAAGGCTAAGATCTACTCTAAGCTTCAGCTTGGAGACCACTTCAATGGCAAGTCTTTCCTATCTCTCTGATCAAAACTAGGTACCCCTTTTGGCATTTCCAAAGCAATTTTCAGACTTATTCATATTTGTCTTATTGCATGATGAGGACTGAAATGTTTCTGTCCTAAATACCCCTCTGTTTAGTTAATTGTCTGATGCAGAGTAGGTACTTTAAATGCATGTATGAAAGAATAAATAAGCTTTGGAACTCAAAAGCTTACCATCCAGAAGAACAAATAAAAAAAATCCAAACTGGTTAAGGTATAATACAGTGAATTATTGTAAAAGGAATAAGTGATGTCCAGGGAAGAAGAGCTCAGGAAGGGCTGTAACACATCCCGTGGATCGTCATCTGCTGTATGCCTCAGTGTTTCACTGTTAGGTGAAGGAGCAAATTAGAAATACATAGTCCCTGCCATCATGGAGCTTCTAATCTCGCAAAGTACATATACATTGAGTAACGAAAACGTAAACCAATGTATAATTCGAATTTTGATAATAGGGCGTAAATGAGTGGATGTAATCCATGTGAGCAGGCAGTGAAGTCATTTATTTCAGAGATGATATTTAAAGGGGACCGTTGAAAATGAGAGGGGGGGAGGATTAACCTGTGCATAGGTAGTAAAGGAATCAGGAGCTCAGATTGTGAGGGAAAAGGAGGAAAGAAGCTTGGAACTGGAGATAGGCCAGCCAGGCTAGAGGGAATGGAGCTGTGGTTGGAGAAACAACTGGAACCTGATCAAGCTTCATAGAAGGGGTAGACCTCGACCAGGACTGTAACTGTCAAAACCTAATGAATTTAAATTTAAAATTTGTGAATTATATTCTGGGTAAATATTATATTAATAAACTAAACAAATATTCAACTCTGGTTAACTCCTTAAGTCCCAAGTTTTAAATCCTGAGAATTTTTCAATGAAATACACACAGGTGCATTTAAAATAGGTTGAAAATCATAATCTAGATCTTAGTATATAATTTATTATCAGTAATGTTAATGAATATTATCATTAATTGTTCACCTATTACTTTTCTTGAAAGAACTCTAGAAATACAAATATTTCTAAGTTAACGTAAGTGGTATATTTCTTGCTTGAATTATGTTTTTTGAGTTTTCCACAAATGACAGAGTGGTACATAAAGGGTTAATGGTATACATGCTTAAATATTTCGGAAAAAGGCTCCTGAGGCTGCTGATTTGCTTTGAAACGCATCAAAAATATTATTGATAGAAGAACAGGTGAGATGTACAGAAGTGTGATAAAATGAATATAGTAAAGTCACTAATAAAGTCTAGACACTAGAAGTGTGATAAAACAAATAATAAAGTTACTAATAAAATTCAGGCACTAGATACATAGCCATTGACTGTAACGTTCCTTTGAATTTGCTGTATATTTGAAGATATGCATAACAAAGTATTAGGACAAAGAAATGCTCAGAAATGAACATCAGAAAAGATATAATAATGAGACAACCAAAAGAAGGATTATTCTAGTGTACTATTATATTGTTTTTCTATAATTTTTTATTCTTATGGTATGGTTCCCTGCATTTTAAAGGATAGCCTGCAGCTTCAAAAATTATTTCAAATTATTTGCACTATTTTACATCATTAAACCATCAAATTGTTTGATGAGGTATTTCTTGGAGTAAGCATAAAGACATATCTGCTCTTCTAGACCTCATCAATCCTCAACAGTCCACCCAATGCCTTGTCAGAGTAGCAGAAAAGGAAGTAAAAGGAACATCCTGAATTCTAGTGTGATTAGCAATCAGAAGAGTCTACTTTCAAATTTCAATATTTTTAAGTTTGTGGTACACTTTAATGACATAAAAGAGAGAACCATTCATTGTTTCTTTGAAAGTTAGCTATGTGCACCCAAGAGTCTCCATGTACTCAGTAGTTTACCTTCTAACCCTTCTCTGTAAAAATACAAGAGTCCTGTGTGTGAAGCCTGCAGAAGAGAGGGCTATTGCCCACCCTGAGCATTTTACTGATAATTGAGAGCATCGCAGAATCACCACGTCAGAAACCTTCTGCTTGATCTCTCTATGTTTTCAGTGAAAACATTTCCCTTTTATTGATGTTTGCTCTTATTGACCCTTTGAGGTCAGAAGACAGGGTTTCTTTATTAAATCTGTAAATCAGGAGTATTTAATTGGCTCTGGAAACTTCTCAGTGGTCTTGGCCTGTTCCAGCCCCAAACAGGCTTCTGACCAACCACTGTGAGTTCTGCTTTTCTAAAGAAGGTAGGGGGTGAGAGATTATAACAGGCTGTGTGTAAGTAGACAGTCCCTTATTGCCTTCAAAGCCCTGATTTTCTTGGGATAGGCAAAATGCCAAAATCAATGTTTTTGACTCACATAGAGAAATAGTTTAGCATTTATAAAACTAAATGGTTATCCTGCTTTTTCTGAAAAGGCATCAGAGATATTAAAAATAAAATGTGTCTTAGGTTTTTACACAGGAATTTATTTTTATTCTCCAGGTTACATAGAAAATAATTAGATGATTGTTGGCATTAGCAACTGTGCTAAGATCAATGATACTGCAGGAACGATGAAAGCAAGACTTTCATAATGAGAGCAAATGGCCTGGAGTCCATGGGAAATTGCTGGGAATCCAGTTAGCAGGGCCTTGTTGCTAATTAAAACCTGAGAATCAAGACCGGAATTGTTCAGGAAACAGGACTGTTTATTGCAGAACCAACCTGGAGGGTCATTTTGACTATCTTCTTTGGAATTATATTTTCTTTAAATGTCTTCAAAGTTGTATCACCCTCACTTAAATTCATTGCCATTTACATCACTTTCATTTTGTTTCCCCTGGTTTCTGTTCTTGTGCTTGACATCATTATTACTTGATATGGGGCATTGAGAGATGAGGGAAGCAAGTTGTTCAGAAATCATGCCTGTGGCAAGCATGGCTGGACAGAAGAATGTAGCCTCATTTATCATCATCATTATCACTAAAAAGCTATAGGTCAGGAATGTCTTCAGTCCCCTGTGTTTCAGCATTGTCTACTAAATGGGGTTAATTAAAATGTCTCCTTTGAAATTACTTCTCTTGAGTGTGTGTTCGTGCGCACATGCACACACACACACACACACACACACACCCCGCACAACTTTTCCCCTAATCTTTTTTAGATGAATCTTTCTACTTCTTGCAGGGATGAATGAAATGAATGTGTGTAGCGTATGGTTTCTTTTTTTTTTGAGGCTAGAAAACAAGTTCTTGAGAATTGTGACTTTCAGATATACAAAAGATTCTACCCCCATTTTAGAGGTATATTTCACTTTTAAACTTTCATATTTTGGGGCCTTTACCCCTTACTGGCTTGATTATTTTTGCTTTCTGGTTGTTGGGCTTTTTGTTTTGTTTTTTGAATTGGAGACTGAACCCAGGAGTGTTTTGCCACTGAGTTATATCTTCAGCCATTTCTACTTTTTATTTTTGGGAGACAGGTTCGAAGTTGCTGAGGCTGGCCTCTAACTGGCAGTCTACATGCCTCAGCCTCCCAAATTGCTGGATTACAGGTATGTGCTGCTGTGCCTGACTTTTTTGGTATTTTAGAGAAGCAAAAGTAGATATAATCTGTGTTTCTTCCCCTCCAAAGAATAATTGACACATACATAGTACCTGGGAAACTTTGTCCCTGGATATTTACATTTAATTAAGACAATCATGGGACCCAGAAATGTGTTTTCACAAGTCTTTGAGGTTATTCTGACACGTGGATCTTGGGCACTTTTTAAAAGCTCTGCTTCTTGTCTGATTACTGTCGAGTGTTGTAGAGGAGAGTAGGGGTGCTATCAAACTCCCAGGAGGAGAACCTAAATCGACTAGATGGTAGGATCCACAGAGAGGCGTGTCTGAATGAAGAAAGACAAGTGAATGAAAAATGTTTTATTTGAAGATAACCGCAACCTAATAAACTACTCTCTTCATTGAGTTATAAATATTGGGCAGGGAAAAATCTCACTGTGGTAAAGAAATGTGATGAAGACAAAAAGGGAAAACTGTACTAGAAATTTAAGTAAATATCCCTACTCTACCCCACAAATTAATATTACATTATACATTTAAAAGTATCCCAATATTAAGAATATAAACAATATGAGGAAATAAAAATTTTAAAAGACTTTTTTTAAAGCAGTTTTTGTTTCACACCAAAACTGAGAGGAAAGTTGAGGCGTCCCACTTGACCCTACCCATGCATCGTCTTCCGCATCATATGCGTCCTACACCAGAGAAGTGCGTCTGTCACCCCAGTTGAAAGTTTTCCGTAGGTTCCACTCTTGATGTTGTGTATTCTATGGGTTTTGAAAAATGCACAATGACTTAGCCATTATTAAAATATCATACAGAGTATTATCAGTACTCTCAGATTCCTCTGTGTTCTGCCTCACCCCTCCCTCCAAACCCTGGTAACCTCTGATCTTTAAGTAGCATCCATGGTGTGGCCTTTTCCACAATGCCATATAGTTGGAGTCATACAGTATGTAGTCTTTTTAGATTCATTTCTTTCACTTAGTAATATACATCTAAGTTTCTTCAAAGTCTTTTCAAAGTCTGATAGCTCATTTGCCACTTGTATTTCAATTAGTTGCTTTTACTAGTTTTCTCTTCCTGAAAAGAATATTCTAGTTAAGCCAGGTGTGGTGGTGCATGGCTGTAATACTAGCAACTCAGAAGGCTGAGGTAGGAGAATCACAAGTTTGAAACCAGCCTGGCCAACTTAATGAGATTCTGTCTCAAAATTTTAAAAATGAAATAGGACTGCAGAAGTCATTCAGTGGCAAAGCACCCCTAGGTTCAACTCCCAGTACAAAAAAAAGAAAAATGCCAGTTAAGAAATGGTAAGGGGGCTGGAGCAGTGGCTGAGCAGTGGCTCAGCATTTTCAGCGCTTGCCTGGCAAGCACGAGGACCCAGGTTCAAACCCCAGCACCATGTACACAACTGAGTGTTGGAGCAATGAAGGCCATGTGAAAACTAAATAAAGTTGTTTTTCTATTTCTCTGTCTCTCTCACTGTCCCTCTCTCTTAAAAAGAAAGAGAAAGAAAGAAAGAAAGAAAGAAAGAAAGAAAGAAAGTAAGTAAGAAAGGGGCTGGAGCTGTGACTCAGCAGTGAAGTTCTTGCCTGGCATGCATGAAGACCAGGTTCAAATCCCAGTACCATATACAGAAGTATTGGAAAAACAGAAACCAGATGAAATAAAATGGCTTCTCTCTCTCTCTCTCTCTTCTCTCTCTCTCTCCTCTTTAAAAAAAAAAAGGTAAGAAAATGTCAATTGAAATGTGGGAAATGAAATAAAACAGCTAACTTGAGCTTAACTTTAATGTGTTGACTGCATGGCTGCGGGCTCAGCTCTTTGGCCCCAGTCTGACTCAAGATGATGTACAAACACCTTTAAGAGGAAAGCTTACAGCCTGCCAGGAGGAAACTTATTTTTTTTTCCTTTTCTTTTTCTTCGTTTCACTTTGAAAGTGGAAGGATTTGATTTTTTGACCTGCCAAGTAGCTGTCAACTTAGAACAACTAGATTTTATTTCCTTGCATTTGATTTCTTGATCTGGATTAAGACCTGAACCAAAAAGTGGAACCCACTCTAAAGGGAAATCCAGGCAAGCAAAACCTTTTACTCCAGGAGGGCTCGATAGCACAGACACATCTGTGGTCTGGAGCATTAGGTAGTAAACCCCAAGTTGTCCTTGTTTTCCTAAAGAATTGCTTACTGTTATTTAAAGGGAAGATGTAAAATGCTCCAGCAAGTAGAAATCAAATCCCATAGACAGTCTTTAAAAACAGTTTCAGGCATTACAACTGAATGTTACTTTTAAAGTGCTACCTAATGAACTAGAAAAGGCCTTGATTAGCAAATTTGCTTGCATTTGGTCTCCTTAGTAGTGAAAAGCTTGTTTAGGGTGGGTTCTGCTTTCTCAAATTGCCCTTCTTAAACAAACAGAGCAAGAGGAGAAAGCTTTTAGATGTATAACATGAAGCCATTACAAGAAGCTGAAAGTCAGCCGGTGAAAGAAAGGAGCTGTTTAGTGGCTTTCCAGTTAAGAATCTGGGTGGTGCTGGAAACAGAATGGGAGATAATAGACTCCTAGTGATGGCTGTCAGGAGACTGAAAACTGTAGCAGCTTTGTGGGAAAACAGAATTGCTGGGTTTGCCCACTTGACCTTTACTCTGAATAGATGGGCTTAAGAAGATCACAAAGGGCTTTGCAAAAACAAGTGGTCTGCTCAGTTCTTTTGGTGCCTGGCCTGAAACTCCTTTTTTATTCTGGGGAGTTTTAAGTTTGTTTCTTGGTATTCTTCAGGATATCCCATGAAATCCCTGTTATCATCCTGTAGGTATGTGTTTTAAAGGAAGATGTTGCTCACTACATGGCCATCATGTGTCCTGGGCAGCAGCGAGACTAGGTGTTTATGAGAAAGGATTACGCACAGGGCCTCTCGCATCTGCACACTCCGCATTATCACTCCTATCAAAGGCATTCGTTGAGCCCCCTTCTATGTTTCTGGGCAATTGCATAATCTTATTTAAATAAGAAACACAATCACCATTTGAAGGCAAAATGTGCATGGAAAGCATATCTGCCACTATGTAACTGAAAGGCTTGCAGATTAATTGCCAGCATTTTCAGCAAATAGAGCTTGACAGCAGTGGTTCATGTGAAAAGGAGCTGGGAGATTTTAGTTAAGTACAAGTTGAATATATGCCAAGGTTATGATGTGGTGGCCAACAACCTAGTTTAATCTTAGTTGCATTTATAGAATTATGATTTTCTGCCCTAGGATGTGTGGGTGCCAATTACAAATTTTAAAAGTATCCAGTTGTAAATATCACACCTCTGGATAAAATTGGCAAACTTGAGAACATAACAAAGGAAAAAAAGGAAAACACTTTTAAACCCCTTTAAAAAGAAACGTTAAGGGAATTGATCATATTAAGCATAGAGAAGACAATACTGGTGATTTGGGTAGAAGATAAATGAAAGACATGATATTCCAGATATCTGAAGGACAATTATATAGAAAACTGCCCTTCGTGAGATTCAGGCAAGTTATACTTCTTCCAAGCACACATGAGAATAAATCACAAATTGCTTAAAGAGATAGATATCAGAAAATATGAAGAAACCATAAAAATTATAAAAGAAAACCGAAGCAGCACTCCACCCCTGAACTACCCACCCTCACCCCCAAAGTTTAAGCTTAAATGTTAAATACATGTACTAAAATAACTATTAGGAAATCCTTATTAACTCATCCCTCAGAGGGTTGAATTACTGATTTTTATTTATTTATGTTATTTTTATATCTTTCAAATTTTACAAAGTGATCTTATTTTCTTTGTAGAAATTTAAGTAAATAATGGATACAAAAAACATTGCAGGTAGACAAAGTTAACAAAAAGAAAATATTTCTACCAATTTTTTTAAAAGAAAGAGAGGGACAGTGAGAGAGAGAAAATCAATTTTTACTTAGTATTTCATGTGGCCTTCCTTGCTCTGACACTCTGTGGTATTCGAGGTGCTGGGGTTCAAACCCTTGTGTCCATACATATGCCCGGCAAGCCCCATAACCACTAAGCCACCGCTCCAACCTCTAGCAATTGTATTTTTTTTTAAGTGAAAGAGAAAGAGAGAATCAATTTTATTTAGTTTTTCATGTGACTTTCATTGCTCCAACACTGCATTGTGTACATGGTGCTGGGGTTCGAACCCACGTCCTCACGCATGCCAGGCAAGCACCATAACCACGCCAGCGGGGCAGGCAGGGCAGGAAGACAACTTATATTTTGAAACATGATGGAGATTAGAGTTGAAAAGTGACAGGGGACATGGAGTGCCACAACTTCAAGTTAGACATTTTGAAATTAAAATAATGAAGGTCCAGTGTCATAATAGTAGACAAGAATGCCGCTGACTCACGCTTCCAGAAGGAGGCCAGTTCCTTCCCATCCTGCAGAGAGAGAAGAGTTCCATGCTTCAGGGCGCCTGCACTTACATTCCAGTTCTGTTACTTATCATTTCTGGACATCTGCATGACTCAGTTTCCTCACCAATTAAAGAAAATATCTAAAGACCTATTATTTAGAAAAATATCATTCATAAAATGGTTGCCATACATGAAAGGCTGCTGAGCACATTGAGCACTTTAAAGCATATAGGGTAAGCAGGATAGTTCCTGAAATAAGTGAGAAATGAGTATTGCCTACTCTTGTATAGATAGGGGTGTGTGTAGGGTGGGGAATGTCAAAAGTGATTCCAGTTTATTTTACTTATTTCAATGATAATCTTTGCACCTGCAGAAGTCACTCTTTTCTCATCTTTCAATATGGTTTACTAAAAATTTCATTCATCAGAGAAAAAAAAAAATAGAGCCCTTCACAAAGTTCCTGTTACTGAAAACTCGGCTCTTGTCCCCATTGCCAATCTAATAATGATGAAATGGTTTTGAGAAAAAGGAAAAAGAAGGTTTACTGCTTTGCTTGCAAAGGAGAAACACAGAGGACTCCTGTCCAAGAGGCTGTGATTCTGCCCATCAAGGGGAACAGGGGCCTTTAAAGGCTACATTACACTCATTCTCTGTCCAGAGTTGTCATTCACTTGTTAATTCCGTAGACTGTCATTTCTGAGGTCCCCTCCTACCCTCACCAAAGTCTGAATTAGTACATTCCTGGTTCCTGTGGTGGGTGCTCCAGGACTGAGAACTCTGCCCAGGATGGGGAACAAAGGTAATCCAGTTTGCCCTGAGGGTGTGGAGGGGAAGAGATTAGTGAGGAGGAAGAAGAGAGGAAGAGAAAGAAGCATGTTATTTTAAAAATAAGTCCCAATGGCAGAGCAGCAAGGGCCATATTCAAAGCATAAAGTGGACTGCTGTTACATTCCTATCATTTAAAAATGTCACTTCCTACTTATCGGTCAATGTTGGCCTTTTTATTTAGTATTTGATATTTTTGGATGCACACTAATGTTGTTATATAGTTATCCATGTTAAGGCCTTCTAGCTTAGACTCTCAGCATAGTTCTATTAGTTCTAGAAACAATAACTGTACTAATGCTTGATTCACTGTTGTTCATGTCCTTGACTTTACAAGATCACTGAGGTGTTAGAGAACATTCCCTTTGATATTACTGGGGCCTGGCTCTTAGTGACTCTAAAACAAATGCTCACAGGTACAAGAACTTCTCTCCGGTTTATGTGGTAATGGACACATGTGGAGTCTACTTTCTAGAGAAAAAGGCTAAAATTACATATGCCTTTGGAAGTCTACTATCTGCTTTAAGAAATATTTCTCCCTAAATTCTTTTTAAAATATTTTTATTTTTGCTTTATCTCCCCCAATTGCCAAACATTTTAACTATTGAAAGAAGAAAAACTCAAAATGTACTAATTTGAATGGAAAAGAACTTTTTTCTTCTCCTGTGAATGTATTCTCTTCTGGTTTTGGGATCTTTTAGTGGTCCATGGATAGAACCCCTATGTGCAAATTCATGATCTCATAATTCTATGATGTTTTTTAAAGATATTTAAAATTTTAAAATATAACTGCATTGGGAAAAGTGAGCTGGGATCAGGCAGCTTGCTCCCTCCTGCCATACGACAATGCCCAATGGGAAAAGCTTCCAGTGAGCACAGGCAGTGAGCACACAGCAGGCCAGACCATTGTTGTCTGTAATGTCAAAGAGGCCCAAAGTGCAGTTTTGTTTCCTTCGTCTCTCAGAGAAAATTTTATTTTAGGATACACATGATTTTTGGCTCAGGGAGCTCTCTCTGGAGAAGTTATGATTCTTTCAAATACAAAGTGTCATCATTGGGGATTGACAAGGGATTTGTCTGCATTAATAAAGTTACTTCCTTCGGTGGTATCGAAAAGTGTCATTGTTGAACAGAGGCCACTACCACTTTATGCATATTTAATAATGATGTCACTCCTGAGCTTTCAAAAATTTACATATTTAAAATTCTAAAATTGTGATTGATATTTTTATATTATATATACTATGCTTATAGTCCTCTTTGGGATTCCATTTTTGAGAATTTATTCTCAATATCCTTCCTCATAGTCCTCATCTTTTTTGTTTGTTTGTTTTTTTCTGTATATGGGAGAGGAAACACATAACCACACATGTATACAAACATACATACAAATATAGCAGAATTATCCACTGCACCCATGTCTTGAAAACGAATTAAAGAGAAGAGCGTATTAACATGCACACTGTAAAGCAAACTCCATCCTCTTTAGAGTATTCTCTCATTGAAATACAAGGACTTTATCTTTGGCACAGTGGGTCTGAACTAATTGAGATGTCATAAAAAAGAAGTCAGTTAAGAAGGTTAGGGGAGAGGGATGTTGCTGGAAAATTGTCAATTTGCAAGAAGGCATTATTTAGTAAAAATACAGCCCCCAGTTGCAGATCTAATCAGTGGTGTGTAGGAGAGGTAGGGAAGAGGACAGAGAGAAATAAAATTTCTCTAAGAGAAAAAGAGAGCAAGACCCTAATTGAAATGGGAAGCATTCTCATTTTAGAAACTGTTTTCTTAACAGATTGCTCTAGCCTTCTGCCTCCAGGTTTTTGATTAAATTAATGATAGTAGTGATAAGCTCCATTAGTGTTGCTGTTTCCAGAGGGAAATTTTCAACAGCCTCCTCTTTTCTTTCCTTCCCCAAATCTCAGGTATGACAATAGAATTGCTAATTGAGGCCAGAACAAGCCAAGAAGATGAACTTATTATTACTATGCAAATGCAGACAATCCAGGAAATTAATATTTCATGTGTGCCTACCTAAACGAGTAATGTTTCCATTATGGGCTTGGTGTCACTCAGCTGGGAAGCTGTTGCTGCAGCTTGTTGTCCTCAGAGAGGTCTTGAACTTGGCTTTTTTGTTTCATGTTGCCTGCTGTCTTGGGACCAGTCAGCACATCTGACATGTCGTGCTCAGTTGGCCCTTGCTGTTGCCACAGATCTTTCACTATTGCAAATAGATGAACTTGTTATGATCCATAGGACATTATCAACTTGATTTCCTGCCTTGGTAGTAAAGCATTAGAGGAAAAAAGCAGCCAAGTCCTAGATAATAAAGAAGGAGAAAAAGTATTTTAGCAAAATGAACCATAAAATCCCTAATAGGAGATGTGATGGGGACTCTTCCATGCTGCACAATTAGCTGGCCGAGAGCTTTGGAAAACACAGCACAAAAAGTGTTACATTGGGGGCCTGAAATAGTTTCATTAAATTATTCATGAACATTTGTTTGCCAAACATGACTGTATTTCATAGTCTGATAAAAATATTGTGTTAACAATTAACATTGTATGTGGGTGCACATGTGCGTAGAGAGAGCAGTGTGTAATGGAAGTGAGCAGGAAGAAATTTTGGTTTTAACTCTGATTCTGGTTTTGGATCAGATATCAGACAACAGAACAGAAACAGAAACACCAAGGAATCATTTTGCTTTTAAATCTCCTACAGTACTTGAAATAATACCAAACATTCATATAGATGTGTGATAAAATATCAAATTTATTTTTACTTTTCTAATCTTGTTGAGAAGTAAATGCATTCCAGAAATGGCAGGGGGTGCAGATGAGGGGCAAGGAAAGATGGAATCATGGGGAGCCCCCACTAATTCTCTCTCGTGCTATCTGTCTGATACAGTTTGGATGTGAGGTGTCCCCCAAAAGCTCATGTGTGAGATGATACAAGAAGGCTAAGAGGTGAAATGATTGGGTTATGAGAGCCTTAACCCAATCAGTGAATTAATCCCCTGAAGGCAAGTAGGGTGTGGCTGAAGGAGGTGAATCCCTGGAGGCATGCCTTTGGGGTATATATTTGTGTCTGGAATCAGTCTCTCTTTGCTTCCAGATTGCAATGCCCTGAGCCATTTTCCTCCACTCTACTCCCACCATGATGTTCAGCCTCACCTCAAACTCCAAAGAATGGAGCCTGCTGTATAGACAGCTGCATAGAACTGTATAGCCAGCTATAGCCTCTGCAACTGTGAGCCCACAAATAAACATTTCCTCCTCTAAAATTGTTTTTGTCAGTTCTTTTGATCATAGCAGTGAGGTAGCTGAGTAAAATACTAACCACATAGCCATTGGTTCTGATAGCATCCTACATGATTCATTGGCTCTTTCTTGATCTTTATGAGGAATAAACTACAGTTATAAAATGCTACTCAAAAGTAAAGAAAGCTTTAGGTTTATTGGAGCTGGGAAAGTCTGTTTGGGACAGATGACATGAAAGAGATTCAGATGTGAAATTCTGAGGGTGCAGAGTAATCTGTTTAGATAGAAATGAGTAGAGAGGGGTTTTTAGGTGGAAAACATATGTCTATTAATGAAAGTGTTGCTTATTTTTGCCCAGATGGAGTGAAAGGGCTAAACTGAACTATTAAAGGGATTGAAAACAGATCTCCCAGAGAACTGGCTCCAAATCTTAAAATATAATAATAGATGGCAGATCTGGAATTAAATTCCAACATGACCTTGCTATTAGGTTTCCTAATCTCAGATGCTGATCACATGATTATATAGACTGATCAAAGTAGCTTTTGTCTTCTTTACTGGACAATTTTCTTCACTTAGAATGAAGTCCTTTTTGGATGATAGGAAGGGAGGAGGAGTAATGTTGAAACTGGGATAAAGCAAGGTACATTCCAAGCGTTTATTTCACCGTATATACTATAGTCATGTGTATAAAAAATGTTCTTCATAGATATATTGTGTGCATCTATGAATATGTGACAACAAATATTATCATTATGTACAACTATAATGCACTAATGAAAAAAAAGAATGAAGCCCTGTTTTAAAATGCAAACTGGATTATTTACATTTTCTTTTTCTGGTCTGCTTTGAGTCTCTTGTATCTTTTTTTTGTCACCCACAGTGACAGTGTATTCAGCTATGGATGCCTCCTATGATGATAAGAGAATGCTTTCTACCTTGTATTGAAGCCAGTGTTTTCTGGACATTTTTGATGATTATAGCTGATTGTAGTAAAACCTAAAAGAGAATCCCATTGAAAAGAAAGGACAAAAAGATGAACAAGTAGAGAAATTTAGATCATTGAAGACTCTGAAAAATGTTACGTAAATGCATATTGTACACATCATAGCATACACATCAATAAAATATAGTCATATAAAGTTTTATTGGGACATATTTATTAATTACTCCCCCTTTTTTAAGAGAGAGACAATGAGAGAGAGAGAGAGCAAGAGAGAATCAATTTTGTTAGTTTTTCATGTGACTTTCATTGCTCTGACTCTTTGCTGTGTACATGGTTCTGGTGTTCAAATTCGGGTCCCTGCGCATGTCAGGGAAGCACAGTAACCGCTAAGCCACCACTCCAGCCCTATTAATCCCCTTTTGAAAAGTAAAAAAAAAAAGGTGCAAGTGCTAATAGGCAGAAAAAATTAGATTTGTTGAATCTTTAGACTTATGAAAATATTGATTTTTTTTGTTATATATCTCCATTGACACAAATATATCTGACATTCTCAATGAAACTGCTTATAAAGTAGATTAAACCTCCCTGGATTATATATAATATAAGATGTCTCAATGAATATCACAATGAAGAAGAGCAGAAACTGGAATCTAAAGATACTGTCTTGGTATTTTTTTAATGAGTTTTCACTATATTTTGGAGGGTGCACGTTCATAATATATTCTAATAAGACTCATTATTTAACCTGATTTTTTCAGACACACAGTAAATGTAGAATAAATTAACAAATCCTAAATACTTACTGCTGTTTTTGTTTTCACATCTAATTATTGATATTAATACTTGGGACCTCTCATGATTATTGATGTTTCTACGTAGTACTTCTCTCAAGAGGAAATAATAGAAAACATCATTTTTTCATAAACAAATCATCAAAATTATGGAAATATTATTGTATATCAAGTTCTCTTATATATTAGCTCATGTTACCTGTTTTTGTAAGAATGTCTGAGCTATCCCAAGCTTATATTTTAGAAGTTAAGACGTAGAATGCAAGAATTCTTTGTTTTGGGTATTTTATAGTATCCAGTTTATCTAACATAACATCAAGAATAATTGGTATTTTATAAATGTTCAAAATGAACAAGAAAAGTACCCCTCTGGGAATAAATTCCCTCTTGCAGAGCTCTGAGGTCTGAGGACCTGTAGGTTAGTGAGGCAGTGACTGCATTACTGCATTTCTGTGCACTTCTGCCTTATGTACGTGGTGCTCAATAAATATCCGTTTACTTTATTGAGTGGGCATAAATAGCATTTACCAGAAATCCTTCGCGGGCAGCCAGTTGCATTAGGCTGTTGAGAACCATAGCAGAGTCTCCCTGGAGCTGGAAGGAAGGCAGACTCCTTTTAGTATCCACCTTTGTTCAAAGAAGAGAGTCAAACTAGAAGATCAATTTTAATTTCTTATCCCTTGCAAAATGGTTTAATAGAAAAAAATTTAATATTATAAAGAACACATGGACCAAAAAAAAGCAAATGGAGTAAAATACTACTTTTTCTGACAACTGTTAGAGTTCTTAATGGTTTTCATCTTTTTATGAAATTGATAATTACTTTCTCCATATATGTTTATGTAACATCAGGGTTACCTTATAATATTAATTTTCCTGATATAAAACTGAGTGAGCTTGAAGTTATATTTAGAAACCAACCAAGAGCCACTTTGGATATGATCTTTCTCCATCTCCATTCATCATTTCCACAAATTTGATATCATAATGTCCCAGCTGTTGGAGTATTTACTTTAGCAAGTGTAAGAAGTCTGTATTTTTATTTGTTATTTCAATCCCAAATAACTCTCTACAGGGAAAACAAGAGATATACAAAATATTAAGATTATTGTGCCTCACTTAATGAGATTGATCTTCCAGAAACAAACTAAAGGCAGTGATACAAAGACTGAGCAGCAAAAGGAGTTCTGAAGGACTTGGGGCAGGAGTGGGGTTGTGGCCAGGGGGAAGAAGAGGAGGAGGGGAAGGGGCAGAGGAGGAACAGAGTTGGTCTCACATATTCCTCTGCACTTGCGCTGTGAGAAATTGGTGTTGGCTTCAGATTGGAGGCTGTTCTGTAACCGTTTATTTTCATCCTTCCAAAGGTTAGATTTTTCTTCGTTGCCACTGAAAGCTTTCCTTTTCTCCGTAATGGCTAGAAGTATTTGAAAACACCTTTCCTTTTTATAAATGGTCAAGAGTCAGAGAGCTCTGGCAGCTGGTGCTTGTTCAGTAAATGATATTCATGTTTTTGTAGTAAAAGACAGGTTTCATATTACTATGAATACATCCTCTCCACCAGCAAGGTATCCCTATTCAAATGTGTATTTTGGATCACAGTGTGATTGCTGGTAACTCATATTCCTTTCATCATTTCTTCCTTAATTTTGTGTTTCTTAAAATTCCTAACTGCAGTTTTTTTCTTTTTTTTTAAGAGAGAGGGACAGTGAGAGAGAGAGAGAGAGAGAAAGAGAGAATCAATTTTATTTAGTTTTCCATGTGGCTTTCATCGCTCTGACACTTGGTTGTGTATGTGGTACTGGGGTTTGAATCTGCAACCTCACACATGCCAAGCAAGAGCCATAACCACTGAGCCACCACTCTAGCCCTTCTATCTGCATTTATTCAAAATTGCCTAAAAGGTAACATAAAACTTATTAGTTTCCAAAAACTATTATCAATCTAAGTGAAAATCCTTCATGGCATTTTAAATTAGAATTGAATAATTTTAGAATTGAATATTGAAATAGAACAATAACTGTGGGCTGATATTTCAAAGAAGGATACAATTGTTTTTTCAAAATGAATTATTCACTGATGAAAATAAGGCTATACAGCTATCACCATCTAAAATCATGGGCCAGTGGGCTGGGTCCTCACTGGTCCCTCTCCTACCTGGGGAATATGTCCTTGAAGAAACAGCCCATTATAGAATTAGTTCCCCACTGAGTTTTTGCTCATTCCTAGGCTGTCACCTCTTCCTACATATGTAGGGGTAATCATGAAGTATCCAATCACTTTATAAGACCAACA
This sequence comes from Aplodontia rufa, assembly GCA_004027875.1. NCBI lineage: Eukaryota > Metazoa > Chordata > Mammalia > Rodentia > Aplodontiidae > Aplodontia > Aplodontia rufa. Next base: position 292,538 of record PVKS010000023.1, read on the forward strand.
AATTATCATCAAGCCATTTTTGGAGGGAGAAAAAGCAGCCAGATATTACCTGTTGCTTACAGGAAAAAGAATAAAGTGATGCAGGAAGACAAATCCTGATTGCTTAAACCTTCTTCAGTTAAGAACTGATCCCAGAGCAAGCAAAATAAGACCATTTCTCTAGATCTAAGAATTTGGAAATAGTCTGGGAAGGAAGGAGGAAGTGCTCTTTGGTCAAATGACATGAAATGCTAGGTTAAATTGTCTGGAGATTAAGGCTAAAAATGTAAAAAGACCCAGAAAGTATTTAGCCAAATCCATGAATAAGCCATCCTTATTTATTTGGAGAATATTTAGATGTATATCTATAATCTTTTGTAGTTGATTTTAAGGGAAGAGAGTAAAGTACTGCTTTTCTCAAAGTGCCAATTGAATACAAAACTCTTTGTCTACAAAATTTCTTTCTCTCCTTTCTCATTTGCTTCACATTTCCTGTGTTCATATATAATTATTTAAATTGTGCTAGATAACAGATCAGGAGAGAGGAAAGAGTTTGCGTGGCTATGAGAAAACATCAGATAGTGGCTACATTTTCATCTGGACTTGGCTTGCTGCCAAAGGTACACACTTAGTCCTGTGTGTGCACAGGCACCTACTCATTCACACTCAGTCCTGTGTGTGCACACGCACCTACTCATTCACACTCAGTCCTATGTGTGCACATGCACCTACTCGTTCCCTTTGTGCTTACCCCACATTTCCTTCCTGCCTTGGCTACAATTCATGAATAATCATGGTATGAATGATGAAATACAACTACGAAATGTTATGTCAATTATAGAGACTTTCTATGAGGCTAATTAGCTTAGGAACTGAAGATGCTTGCCTCCTTCTTTACTCTTAATTAGTTTTAATCAATCTGAACAACATCCCAAGGAAATATTTTGAGGGAGAATTACAAAATGGTCATCAAGAGGATGATTTTTTCCTGCTCACCAAATGTGAAAATCACTATGCAACAAGTGCATGATGTCAAACACTGGAGTTTATTAATAATGAAAATAACAGAACATAGGTCAAAGAGCTTCGTGTGTGAGGAGACACATTTAAAACAAATGATTAAACTTAATGCACATTCAGGACTTGCGGTGCTAATTTATGTAAAAAGATTTATTAAGTTTCCACCAGGCAAAATCATCTCCATATGCAATTCATTTTTCTGTGTGCCACAGGAGCTATTTCTCCTGCACTGGTCCCAGTGGTGTACATTCTGAAATGTCTGAAGAAAACCATGCCAGAGGAGAGAATTGTGTGCAGGTCACTGAGCCCAGGTTGAACAGTGGGGAAGTATGTGGGTTTTGATATTAAACAGAACACTTGTCTAAATCTTGTTTCTGGCATTTCCCTTGGGCAAGTTCTGTGGCCTCAGTTTCTTATCAGTAAAAGTATTGTAGAATCTACTTCATAAGGCTATTCTAAGAAATAAACGAGATGACAAAATTAATGTTCTTTAAGTTCCAGGAACAGAAGTGTAAGCTACCAAAAGTGTTCATCTAGGGGGCTGAAGCAGTGGCTCCGCGATTAGGGTGCTTGCCTAGCATGCACTAGGACTCAGGTACGAACCCCAGCACCCCAGCACCACCTACATATCAAAGTGGCTGAGCAAGCAAAGTCACATGAAAAACTGAATAACATTGATTCTCTCATTCTCTCTTTCTCTTGCTCACTGTCCCTTTCTCTTAAAAAGAAAAAGAAAAAAGAAAAAAGTGTTCATCTAGTTTTAATATCTGCATTCTGTAGATTTTTTTTTTTTAGTTTTTCTTTTGTAGCAGAATAGAACCCTGCTCCATGACAGGTCCTTTCAAATACTTTTACATTGCATAATCTATTGAATGTTGATATTCCCAAGAAGCATAAGCTAATTAGGTCAGATGTTTTATTCTGTTGCTTTGTGACTTGAATGTGGCAGGTGAACATTTTCTTGTTGATACCAGAAGTTTTGAAAGCAAATGCACATTTTTATAATGCTGATAAAGGCATATTTAAGTGAACTGGACCAAACTGTCCTGATTGCCAGAAGAAGCCAATTTAGGTTGAATCAAATTATATCTATTTTTAATTTTCACACATTTGTGTTCTTTCTGTGGCCTAGCTAGAGAATTTGGGTAGGACTTAATGTGTGACAGTAGAGTTGGCATCATACCCACAGGCTTCTCCCTTCTTTTCTTTTTGTTGTGGCAGAGATACTTAATAAAGCTGATCTCTGTCTCCAAGATAGAATCCAGGTATTAGCTTTCCTCTTGGTTCTTTCAGACAAACGCAGCACAAAGATGAACTGGGGAGTGAACCTTCCTTAAATCAAACTTTGTAATTCTTCAGAAAAGCTAAGGTACACATAACTGTTTCAAGCTTTCTCATTATAAGAACTCATAGTTAGTAATCTTTTCAAACCATAGTTCAGTGTCCACAGAAATTCTAACAGATGGTTTCTCCCACTCTGTTGTGACAAACCAGTCTTTCCCAAGAAATAAGTGCCTGGAGTTTCTTCTTGTATTGACCTAAATCTATCTTCCATTCATTAGTTCTATATCTGTCTAGGGACACTCACAAATACATTTGTCCCCAAGACCCCTTTCCCTCACTTATTTTCTCTGATTTTGTTCTTAACATGTTCATTTTCTTACATGTTTGTATATAATTTGATTAGGTTTGAAAGTGGGGATGAGGAAGCAGGGACTTTACTATCTCTCAGTTATTGCTGGAGTAAAAAATCCAAAGACTCATTTTCAAAGTGACTTTTAATACACTTGGAAAGTACTCTCAAAGTAAAGACATTTTTTGGAATGATTAGCTTACATTTGGGATTCCCTTTTAACACCTGTACTTCCTGAACTCAAGCAACAAATCCTCTTTATTCATACTACACTTTAAAAATCCTCATCATAGACCCCTATGAACATTGGTGCCCATCAGAATTGCTTGAAAAATGAGTTCTGATGCATGCTATAAACTTTATCTTAAAGTTGCCTTAATGAACATGAGATATCAATCTTATGTAATCCAGATAACTGATCTTATGAATAGTGTATACATAGTGCCCAAGGACTAGAAAAGTGACCGGAACATAAAAGACCCTCAATAAAAACCAACTCAACCCACAAATGGTTACCTGAGCATCAGCATTCTACTTTTCATCTACTTGGATATTTTGTTGGCTTTGTCGGTTTTTTAAGAAACTTGTGTTTGATGAGAAAAAAAAAAAAGTGTTTGCTCTGAAGCATCTGTTTTTCCAGCTTCGTCCTCTGAGATTTGATTTCAGAAAGTGAAGTTAGGGCCAGGAAGCTGTAAATTTTGATGATTCCTTTCACCCAGTAATTTGAGGATCCCTGTCCTAATGTGTTTGGAAAATGTGAAGTTAAAAAAAAATGATGTGACTACTGTTAATGAAACGAGTATTCAATAAGACCTACCAAAGCACTGGAGATTTTATGCAGGACCTTTGTGATGGGTTTGGGACCCGTGCAATAGTATCTTCCAGTGGGAGAAAAGGATTGGGCTTAACTTTCAATACAGCATGGGTAAGTAGGAATTTATAGTCAAGAACTCAGGTGGGAATCAGTGGATTGAAATTACTAAGAGCAAACCTCAGGGATGAGGAGGTTCTGGCCAAACCAACCTAGCTGGATTCTCACTGAAGACAGGCCAGGGTGAGCAGCCATCCTCTGGGGATGGTAGAGGGTGAGGGTGATCAGATACTGAAGGCCAGAGACTCAAGCTAAACTGAATTAGCAGGGTCCTCTGTTAAAATTGGATTTTGTATGGAAGTACACAGATGGTTCTAGCAGAAGGTTCAGGAGCACAGCTAAAGTTTGGCCAAGCAAAGGATCTTTGTCAACAGAAGAAGAAAATAGGATAGCATCAAATGTAGACTAGACTGAAACAAAAATTAATGTTTAATGAAATTTTGGATGCCTAATATTTAAGAAAATTACTTACTTGGTTCTTTATATCCATAGCCCTGGCACTATCTTTAAGAGTTAAAAGGGTCTGTGACAACTCAGGCTATATAAGAGAAGAAAGAAATCCTTAGCTGTGATGGTCTGGGCTCAGATAGATTTATAATCAAGGGAGAGGCTTAAGGTTATATGAATTTAATATGATAAGTAAATATTATTGTACTGAAGATTTGGACTTTATCTTATTTCCCACTTGTAAAAGAAAGGTCACAATAATCTCCAAAATTCTTTTCTTTATCTTTTCAGCATAATTACCCAGATCATTTTCTCTCCTTCACAGCACTGTATAACCTACTTAAAGAAATTGTGTTTAAGTTCAAAGGCAGTTTACTGAACCTGAATAAATTACCTCAAAATATTTGGTTATGCGTTTCTGCCTGCCCATTTACATTATGTGGATAAAGTCATAGCATTAATATTCTCATTGAGAAGGGAGTTTACTTTATCTTTCACTTGTACATGTATATTTTATTAGAAGAGAATGTAAGGGTTAGAGAAACCTGACATCACAAAAATGTTCGTAAGCATATGGTCACACAGTGAAGCTCTACCCAAATGTTTTTGTGTTTAACATGTATCTAGGTACCTTAGTTGCTAGGTATTTAACTACGTATCTGCCACAGTCTGCCAATAGCTTCACCTAAGACCTGCTATTGCCCAACAGAACTCACATCAGCGCTGACAGTCTTCCTTGGAAAGCCCATTGAGTGCCACGCTCAGTTGTGTCTTTGGGAACTAGTGAGACACAAGGATAGAGGAACAGGGTGATCTTTGTAGGAAGGGTGGACTTTGGAATACTTGTGTAATATTTTGTCTCCATCTTCTTTTATATTCTTTGACCTTTCTTCCCCCCCCGCCACCTCGATTTCTCTCTCTAGTAAGCCTAAACTCTGGAGGAAAGAAAGAGGATGAGAATGGAAACATAGGGAATTTGAGGAGCTTCTCTCCTTAATTCCAGGACTTTTTACCAACTATTTGAGCTGTTTGGTGAATTAATGTGGTGTACTATTTGGCATGATACAGAGATCTGACCAAAAGAAATTGGTATTGGTCTAATGCCTCCACTATTTAAAAAGGTATAGAGAAATTCGAATCTGCGTTTGGGTCTGAGTGCAAATTAGGAAACAGCTCTTCTATGCAGATGAGGGCTCATTCTTCCCATTTGCAGACTGTGTTTCTAGCTTTAAAAGGACAACCAGGGAGCCATTCTGCAACTAATTTAACACCTGTACATTTGCAGGGTTTGCAGTGGGAGCTGTGTAGCCTGATGACTCAGGTAGCTATTACAGGAAATTTATGATCTTCAGCTTCCTTGACTGTTGCATGGGCTCATAAATAGGTTATATGGAAAAGTTCTCGACTTTTTGGGAGAAACATGCTTTTAATGAATAATATTATTATTGTTATAAAGGGAACAAAAATGAGGTGTGTAACAGTGTTAGAATACACTTTCCTCAGTCTACGTGGCTTTTCAACCTTCCTTCCCACCATCAGGAGAATGAATGCAGTTGATTATTCTGAATTGTATGATCTTCAATAAAGTGCAAAGGTAATAAGACCCTCCACACATATGTGGTGTAATCAGAATAATTAGATGTTAGGCCAGATCTGAATGATGAGGTTGATGGCAGTTCTGGAAAGGGTCCCTCTGTGGGAAAATGTGGGAAGCCAGGCCCCACCTTGGGTGGGCCTTGAGAAGCAGGACTGAAGAGGCAGCAGAGCAACACCAGTGAAGGCTTTTGCAGGTCTCTCCAGAGAGCAAGAAAACCCCTGCCTGGGTTGCAACAGTGGTTTTATAAGAGATATTGGAAGCAGAGAAGAGATCACTGCAAAAAAAAAAAAAAAAAATCCAGCAGGATTATTAAAGCAAGTATTAACTCCAAAAAGCAAGGAAGCTGTAAGACCAGGAGGCTGGAGTATGGCAAGGACTTTGGAGCTGGGTTTGGGAAACTGAGTTAGGAAAGAAGGAGCATGGTCTTTTCAACAGTCGCATGGAACTCTTTCATTCTTTGCTTACCAAGAGCAGTTGCATCTGTGAAAGAAAAATTGCCCTGTTTACTTTCATTCTGTTTCCATAAGTGAAAGAAATTGGGGAAATCTGGATTTGTAAATGGAAAGCCAGAGCTGGTGCTAGGGACAATTCAGAAGCTGACAAACATACTTCTCTTCTCCCCTGTTGCTTCTGCACTTCAACCTCACCCTCTTGCTACCTGCCCTTTCTTTTACCTCCTTTGTCTCATAGTTTCTGTGCTCTCTGTTCTCTCTGGTGACAGTGAAGTCAGGATTTAGTGACTCATTTTGCTAACTCTCAAAAGAGTATTTACATTTTAATAGTCTCCAAGGACTAAGGCAATTAAATCATTTGTGGAATAAATCATGAATGGCAGATTTTCAGGCATCAGTAAATTCTGGGGGGAGAGCTTAACTTTCCACTGTTCCTCATCATGTACTGAATACAGTGACTTGTAAATCAATGTGTTACCAAAAGCTTGGTCCTTATCCCCAATGCCAATCCCAAAATGAGGACATGGCTTTGAGAAAAAGGAAAAAGAAGTTTTATTGCTTCGCTAGCAAAGGAAAAACGAGACTCCTGTCCCAGAAGCTATGATTCTGCCCATCAAGGGGGAAAAAGGGTGTTTTAAAGACTATGTTCCAAGTGTTCTTTGTTAGAGTTGTAATTCATGTTAATTTGGGAGTTTGTCATTTCTGTGATGTTCTGCTGCTACCCCCAAAGTCTCGAATTACTTTTTACCTGTGCTGTGTGTGTGTTCAAGGACAGATAACTTTGCCTAGGATGGGGAAGAAAAGTAATCCTGTTTTCCCCAAGATAAGGGAAGGAGGGGGGAAAGGGGGATAGAGGAAGAGGAAGAGAAAGAAACCATATGTATCTATGATTATACAACAACTCAACTCCTCAATAAACTTAAAAAAAAAAAAAACCTTTAGGGCAAGCTCATTCCAAGGAGAACTAAGAAATAATAATAAAAAAAAGTTGCGATGGGAGAGCAGCAAGGGCTATATTCAGAGCATAAAGCAGACCATTGTTATAAACACACTCTTAATATATTCATTCATCCAACAAAACATTTCCCAAGTGGCCACTAATTGCCTGGCACAACTCTCAATCCTTGAAAAACAACTACAAGGTAAAGGTCCATTTTTTCAAGAAGCTCTCAGCCTAGGAAAGGGAGAGGAGAAAGTAATGTTAGATTATGCTGAAATGTGAGAGAAGAAAAGCAACCCATGATAGGACAGCTAAGACACAGAGAACAGGTTCATGGAAGCCTTCATGGGAAACGTGAAGGGGTGAAGAGGATTGAAGGTGGAAGAAGAGGGGGAAGCATATGTGAACATAAAGGCTCACGACAGCACTCACCCTATGTTTGAAGAAATACAGTTGGCATGACATGAATGCAGGTGTTGGGGGTAACAAGAAGAAGGAGGGGGATGAAACTGAAGAAACTCATGCAGGGCCCTGGGCCCACCTGTGAAGTTGGTGCATCTGAAGAAACAGGTATGATTTCAAGTGGGGCCATGACATGATAATAGCTGTGTTTAGGTTAAAAAAAAAAAAAAAGAAAAAAGAAAAGAATCCCACACCATTCTGGAGAACTGATGAGAGGGAGTGAGTGAAGCTATGAGGTCAAGGGAGGTCAGTCAGGAGACTCTTGGAGTGTTAAGCAAGAAATGGTACGGACCTCAATGAAGGCAGTAGCAGGGCATGCAGACAGGAAGGGACCAGTTGGAAGGAAAGTAATGACTAGTCTCAGATCCTTGTTTGCCCTGCTGAAAACCATCAGAAGCTCCATGTTAATAACCAACTGAGTTCTCCCAGACATCGCTTAGCCAACTCTGAGGATTTGAAGCTTACAAATCAAGAGAAGAGATTGAAATCCAATTTAATTGTGAATTTTTAGTGTACCTAATTTCCTCCAGTGCAACACAAGTTCATACTGCAATATGTGAATTATTTAAAATATATGCACTTTTCCCGCAGTGTACAGATTTATGGTTGGATACAAGAAAGCCTGATACTAAACATATGTGCACATTAATTCTTGAAAATCAGGAACCTAGAGAGTTACTATTTCCTACAGAAACTTCTAACAGAAACAGAAAAGTAATTTCATGTGCCAGAAAGCACAAGGGACTGAATAAAAGTAAATTGCAAGGAAGGAAACCTGGCCACCCAAAAGATAACTTTCTCTTTAAAATTCTGCCACATGTGCCCTTAATCGGTCAGGCTGAGTGACTGCCAAAGGACCCTTTATGGACATCCAAATGTCTTTTGTCCCCTGGAACAAAAACATAAATCTTGTTTCTCTAATAAAGGCATTAAGGCAGAAAGTTATGATAGTATCCTCAATATCTTAAAGTTAGATGTGCCAAGACATTGGAAGACATCCATCTTCCCTGTCCCAGTGATTCTCTGGTTTGTCCCTAGGGGCTGTGGCATGTGTTTTGCTTGAAATTTTCAATAAAAGATAAGAAAATAATTTCTTTTGGATCATCAGCTTTCCCCACTGAACTCCTGCTGGGTTGACTGGTAGAGACAATTAAACCAAGCGTTTGCTCAGTTTAGGTGGACATTGTTATTGCAGCATTTGTCCCTTTCCTGACAAATTGCATTATTCCTCTGCCCTCCGAACCGTTAGAAGGTCCAGAGGGAGCCAGGTGGTGATGAGGAGGGGCTGATCTCACATTTGTCAACCCTGAGGCAGAGCCAGGCTGAGTTTAGAACGCCCTTTGATTCTACGAGCTGGCTGAAGGGGTGGGGGCTGGACTGGGGTGGTATACATATTTGAATGCTGTCATTTGCCTCTGAGCAGAAGGCCATCATGTCTAGTGTTCAGAGTGAATGTGACGCCCCCAGATCCTGTTCAATAATGGCCCTGATTTCTGCCTGAGGCTTGACTTTCTTCTAGCTAAACCTTGCATCCCCTAACACCCTCTCCCATTACTAACAAAGTGGTTCTTTCATTTTGCTCTGGGTGGTAGCAGCATTGTTCAGCCTGTGCTTCAGCTCCCAGGCGGGTTCAGAATCACAGACTTCCCTTTGTGTACATTTCTCCACTTCTCCCTCTTCTTTCCCTTCTTCCTGGAGTTGAAAAATAATGGGGGTGGAGAAGTTAGTTAATGCCGAAACATCTGTTGAATGCAAAAGAAGGGATAGAGTCTTTAATAAAGTCAGAGAAGTTAGAGAAGACAGGTAGCACCTTGTATAGAATCTATTAGTATTCCTTTTTTCCTTACAATGTTTGGATTGTATTGTTAAGGAGGTTTCATGCATTTGGAGTGGTACAGGGACAATGTATCTCAGAGGATTAAGGCAGTGTTTAGGAGCATGCAGATGTAATTTAGAGGTACATCAGCTCAGGATCAGCTCTCTGAGAATTCAGTTGTATCATCTGCCAATTAAGGCAATAATCCTCATCTTACAGGCATGCAAGTACAGTCATAAACAAGGTATATAGATGGTTTGTTCTAAGTACCCCAAACCATTAGTAGGTATCATTATCAGTCATTGACATAGTTATTTTTCTGCTTACACAGTGATCATCTGCTTGAAGAGGGCAGATCCTTGAGCAAGCTAGGATTGGGCATGGAAACGTGTTAAATATTAATTCAAGATACTTTTTTACTAGACCCATCTTTGGTGCTAACGTGGGCAAGACATCGCCCTCTTGTGGCAGTTGAAGGATGAGGCAGAGCAAACCCCACAGAACTAAAAAATTGGGGACTGGAGAGGTGGTTCATGGGTAGAGCACTTTTCAGGCACATGTGAGGACCCAGGTTGGATCCCCAACACCACATACACAACTAAGTGGAAGAAAAACAAAAACCAGATGAGAAAAATAAATACAGTCTCTCAGTGTCTCCTCCTCCTCCTCCTCCTCCTTCTTCTTCTGCTTTTCTCTCTCTGTCTCTCTCCTCTCTCAGAAAATTAGATCAATTCTTGGGAATATGAGAAGTTCTATGAACAGAAAAGGGGGCTGGGATAGAGAATAGCTGTTGGAGTCCAATAGGTTGGGAATCATTGATAGAGTGGAAAGAAAATAGAACAAAGGAAAAAGAAGTTCTGAGCCCTGTTTTCTCCTTTTTCAAAACTGAACTGAAAACAAAGATGGCACTTAACTTTTATGAGTCTGCTTTCTCAGTACTGCAGTGAAGATAGTAATGCTTGTTATTTAGCTTCCTAATGATGGTCTGAGATTGAACTAATATGGAAGAAGGAAAGTTTTTGCAAACCATTTACAAATATGTAAACTATTAACAGTGGCTTGAAATAAGAAATTCCAATATAGAGAATACAATTCTATTATCTAAATGATTTGTGAGCCAATCAGAGGCTTTAAAGTAAAAAGGGCACTGATCCTCAACTCTCATCTATGCACTATGAAGACTTCTGAAATTTTCATATTTGAAGAACTGGGAGTATTTCTTTCTTTTTTTGCTTCATCTCCTTTCTATATTCCTTGCATATATTCACTCCTCCTTTATAGATAATGTAATCTCAGACATCTGTGCAAAATTTTTATATTAGAAATATCAGTGCCCTAAGCATTGATATTTTACTGTGTTGAATAGCCAAATCTGATTCCCCTTCTTGTTAAGCAGTCCACTGTTAAATTAGTATATTTCAAATAATATTATCTCTGCAGCTTTTTATATTTGCTAACAAATGCTTTGCTATTGAGAGTGACAAGATTTCCATTTAGAAATCTAACTTACAGAAGATCAGCAATTCAAAACAGATTCTATAGTTCATCGTATCTTTTAATATTTTTAGTTGAGTGTGAGTCACTTCAAAGGCAAAAGCACTAATTAAAACACACTGAATGCACAGAAAAGAAAGGTTGTAGGTGAAAATTCTTGGTGTCTTATAAATAGAATTTAGAATTCCAGCTAACCAACCAGAATCATTTTTATTCTATGGAAGACTTTGAACATTTAAAACACCTAACACATTAAAAAATTTGTATTTCATTACAATGAAATAATCTTGCTACATTTCATATTCAATGCCATAAAGAATCTGCTTTGAGATATTTATGGAAAATGACTATTTATTTTAAAGTTAATGTATTAAACTACACATTGACAATGTAGCAGCATTTATTTTAATTTACAGATTAATTAAATGTGTAATACATTTTTACCATAATAATAAAAGGTGACATTCTTAAAAGTCAAATAAATCCTTACTCACTGCTTTCTAACCCCTGAGCCAACCACTTTCAATTCTAATTATTTTTTCTGATTTTTACTTATTAACTTCTAAGTGAACTGTTTTTCTTGCTATTCTTAATATTTTTAGTTATCTGCAGTTGACTTTCAAATATTGCAAATTGCAATTTAGCTCTGTTATGATTTCCATTTCAACTCCTAATGTTCCCTTCCCCTCTTTCCCCAATATAGTAATATAACATATTTTGATTAAATTAGCATTTCCTGTTTACATCCTTCCGATTGTGCGAGTGTTACTCAAAGGTGATCATCGTGTGAATTTACTTCTGTGAACAACTTTTTGTTTTAATTAATTCAATAATTTTCCTCTCTGCACCTCTCGGTTTCTCTCTGTCTCCCTTACTTTCTCCAAATGCTGCCACGGAATTCTAGAACTCCTCTCAGAAACGTCAAACACATCATGCAATCTGTCTCTTATTTTCTGGATCCCAATCTTTCTGGAGCCCTCTGCCCTTCATTTGTCGGTTCTCCCCCAGGCTTGCTGTACAGGTGAGGTGTTTCCCTAAACATTCTCTGTCCACTGCCCTGGAAATTAATACCCATTGCCCTTTACTTTTGTGGGACCCCTGCTTCTTGAAATGCCTCACTTCTTGGATATTTTACTTCCCAATGTTGATATCTTCCTCATAATGAATAAAAGTGAAGCGTAAACTTTCAGTGCCCTGTGTATCAGGAAATACCTTTATTTTCATCATCTAGTCAATTGATACTAGGCTGCATGTAAAATTCTAGAAAGAACTTATTATCTAAAATCTTAGCTTTTTAATTATTCATCATCTTATTTGCATATTTAGTTTTTTGAAACCTTTGCTATTGTCTACTCGCCCATTCTCTTTGTAATGTTGTGGCTAGGTCTTCTGTATTTCTTTAATGGAATTAGGGGTTTCAGGAACAAGGTACTTTCATTTGCATATAATCAGTAGGTTACACCTCTTTCATAAAATTGAAAATATGCCCATTTACTATATGTCTGTTAACTTTACCATCTATAACTACTAAACTGTGATTTCAAAGGCAAAATCTTTGCATTTTTGAGTGGGTTCATTTTTGAATAATGAAATTGTTGAATATATAGTTTAAAATGAGCCAGTTTTTGAAAAAAATTACGTTGCTTTTGTTAGACATTTTGAAGACTTAAAATTTTAATTTTATTTAACTTCTACAGAAGCATATAATGCACTTTATTTCTCAGTGTCTGGATAAATTATATTCAGAAATTTAAGCATAGAAACAGTAAAAGAGTAACAGTCGTTAATGAAGTGGGGTGGCTGCAGGGGACTGACAGTGAAAGAAATCAGGGGTTGTGACCTATTTTTGTTACATAACCTATTTTTTTTTTTTGCCATGTTCTGATAAATTTGGACTATGAATCAAGTCTGCCCTAGTTGCATCACATATAAGCCATGCCTAAACTACAGTTGTCAGGTTTCATTTTAGAAAAACGAGATCAGGGCTGGCCCTAATGGAATCAAATAATAACTTTTTAGAGGATGTCAAGGTCTCTGAAAATCCTGCCGCAGTATCTGTGGATTATGCATTGCATCCAAGAAGCCTACATTATGTCAGGTAGCAGGTGAACTTGAGGCGGGGGCAGGGGAGAGTTTCACATCCATTCTAACACTAGTACAGATGTGGTTCCCACAGATGGGAAGTAGAGCAGGGAAGCATCAATTTTATTTAGATTGTCATGTGGCTTTCGTTGCTACAACACTTTATTGTGTACGTGATTCTGGGGTGCAAACCCTCATCCTCATCCTCATCCTCATCCCTGCATGCCAGGCAAGCACTGTAACCGCTGAGCCCCTGTGCCATCCCTCATTATAGTCTTATCATAGAAAATCCTATCATAGTAAAGACCTGACTTTATTATGATCTTACAAAGTACGAGGGTCACACCAGGGTGCTGAAATATTTTGCATCCAACGTATTCAGAAATGAAGTAAGGCTCTGCCATGTGTGTATTCGAACAACCACACAGCAGTTTCATCAATACCAGAGTTAACAGAAACAATTTGAGACTATTGGTTTGTTGTTGTTGTTGTTGGTTTGTTTGTTTTTGTAGCACATTTTGAATAGTTTTGTCCAAAATTTTTCTATTTCCATTTAATGGTTAAATCTAACCAAAATATAGGGTATAACTAGACCCCCTCCCAGAGAATATTATGAGGGTTTACAGACATTATTCACAACAGTACACAGCTGCATTATTAATTTTCATTTTTCTTTCTTTTTTCTTTTTTTTTTAAGAGAGAGGGAGAGAGACAGGGAGAGAGAGAATCAATTTTTATTTAGTTTTTCATGTGGCTTTTTTTTTGCTCCAACACTTGGTTGTACATGGTGCTGGGGTTTGAACCCACATCCTTGCGCAAGCCAGGCAAGCCCCGAGACTGCTAAGCCACCGCTCCAGCCCCTCCATTTTTCTTATTGGTGATAGAAAAGTGATTCTTAAAGAAAAATGAAGGAGGAGAATGTTTATACCTTTCATGCTCCTTTTCTTCCAGTCCTTTAGAGTCCATTGACTTTTCATCAATTTAATTATTGTGTTATGGATGTCTAATGTACTTGCCACACAGAAGGCTAAGTAGTTTCCTTCCCCCAAGGTAGTTTTCTATTGCTGGAGAGTGATCCATCTGTGAGCCATGCTGGCCTCTTTGGAAATATCCTCCTATTGATTACTAGAAAGAACTTTAAAAGATGATTCAAGAAACAACATACCAGCGTTTCTTCTTTCTTTATGACCTAAGGCAAGTCTTTGAAACAAGGGCTTGAAAAAGATCCGTAGAGCACAGCAGAACTGTGGGATGGGTGGCACAGGGATGGGGTTGACCAGGAGGAGAGGAAACTTAGCCCAAAAAAGGCATACTCGTGAAATAGTGATCAGTGTGCAGCTGACTCTGAAGGTGAAGTAGCTATTTTATTTCCACAATAAAGGCATTATGTTTAAAATGTTTACATTGGTTCCCAAAGGGGAAAAAGGTTTCTTCAGTAGTAGAAATAAAATTAAAATATCACCAAAAATATATTGAACACTATTGATTTTCCTGCCCAGAAACTTTCAGTGGCTTCCTGCTGTCTGTCAAATTAAATTCCTTCTGTTCAAGTCCACTCTGAGCTGGTTCCCACATGAGTCCTAGTCCTATACCACATCTAAGTTCCAGCTAATCTGGCTTCTACAAGACTATGTTCAAGATTGTTCTTCCAAAATGTTTTTGCTCACCCAGGTCCTTTAGTCCTTTTTTTTTTTCTGTTTTGCAACACGGGATTACTAAATTGCTGAGATTAGCCTCTAACTAGCATTCCTCCTACCTCATGCCTACAGGCATGTACCATTGAGCCCAGCTCTTTTTTGAAAATTTATGCCTACTGTGCTTACTCCTATGTCCCGCTTAGCAATTACTGGTACATGTGTAATTCTCTCTTTTTCTCCCCAAGACTATGTCATTATTGATACCCTCTGGAACAGAAGTAATTTACACTTACCAAAATTTAAAGATACTTTAAATGTCTTGCAATATTTTTAAAGGGTTGGTATCTAATACATGAAAAAGCAAATCACCAAAACTTCAAGTCACCATTAGAATCACAGGACAAATGTTTTAAAGAAAGTTTAGTTTCTCAATTCATAAAAAAGGGGGAAAAAAATCTCTTTTGACTAAGGGACTCTAGAGACACAGCTTCTAAGGAACCAAGATTTCAAACAGCTTTTTAAAAGATTTAGTTAAGTGAAGATAATTTAGAGAAGTGGAATGTACTCCAAAGTATAGGGTACAGTGAAGAGAGGGATGGTAAATATTTGTCACAGGACATTTATATAGTGTTGGAGGGTTTGTATAACTTGCAAATTATTTTTGTATGCACTATATTTGTCCTCAGAAACCACCCTGTAACACTTGGGTATTATAATCATTTAAGGCCTTCTGGGATTATCTGTTTATTCTTCTCCACTACTTGTGTGAGCAGAAACAGGGAAACCATTGTTATGCACTTTTATTCCTCTCAAGGCCAAGTTCCTTAAGAAATAAACAAATGGAGAATGATTATGCCTATTATACAAAATAAGTCCCTAAGAGAAGTATGCATGATCACAGAGTCCAGACTTACACAGGGGATTTCTTTTGTCTATGTCCAGAGCTCATTTTCCACATCAAAGCTTCCAACATGCCAGGACCACAGGCCCAGGCTGGAGAAAGATACTTGGGAATCCTCATCTGACGGATGTCACACACTGGTGGTGGCCATTTAAAGATTAGAACCAGCAGAGTGAAGCATCACTATTTTTATGTTACAAAAATGGCATTGATTAGCTGGTATTCTTTTAAAAATTTCAAGTAGCTGGAAATAGAATTAAATGAAGATGACGTATGAGTACTATTATGTTTCAGAAAAATGAATAAAACTACAAATGATACCTCTTTAGAAACAGGTTATATAGGAAAAAAACAGATAAAAACTGTATGAAATTGCATGAAGACAGGAGAAATGACATTTTTCTAGTCTCTCTCTATCAGTGACCATGTCCACATCTTTAGGTAAGAAATCATTTTCAAGGAGGTGACCTTGACACAAACCATTTAACTCTGGTGTCTCTCTAGATTTCAATTAAAAAATCAATGTTTTAATATTAGCTGTGCAACTGAGGAATATACAGGGGAGTAAATATTGCTCCCGGCCTCCTATGAGAGGGGAGAGTGTCAGACAGCTGTGTGCTTGGATCCATCCAGCCTCAGTCCTTCAGCCATCTGCACTTGTTCTACTCCAAACCCCAGCAGGGGTGATGCCTCAACCTCCCTGCAATGAGGGTTAGAATCAAAGTGTCATGGGGAGGCCCTGAACATCTAAGCTGAGTTCTTCATATTATTATGCAGTCCTCTGTTATATCATTGGACTGTATGTTTTGCTCAACAGCCTCAACAACCCCTAGAAGTGTACCCCAACGTATGCATTCTATGGTGCACATAATAGATATTCCATTATAAACAAATTAAAGCCCTCAAATTAGAAAATACATTGAAAGTAAAAATGTATCTAGTATTATATCTCAAAAAATAAAATATTTTTAGTGAGAAATCATCTTAAAAAAGTAAAATACTTTACTATTCAAAAAACTCAGTTATTCAAATAACAAAATAAAGTTAGAATATGAAATCATAAAGAAGGCATTTAATGGTAATTTCACTTTGGATATGATGCAGTTTGGTGGTCAAATTAGTTTCCTACTTCTTTGTAACAATAACCACAAAACCAGCAGCTTAAAACAATACCCGTTTATTATCTCACAGTTCCTGTGGGTTAGGAGTTCAGCCAGGGCTTACCTGGGTTCTCTGCTAAGGATCTCACCAAACCACAGTGCAGATATTAGCCTGGGCCATGTTCTCATGAGAGGATTGACCTGAAAGGAAAGGCTTTGTTCCACTTCTAGGCCGCCTCTTGTGGTGGCAGAATCCATTTCCTTGTGGCCTTTGGATCAGGGACTACATTTTCTGCTTGCCTTTGCCCGCCTCTCAGAATATAGCAACTTACTTCTTCAAAACCAATAAGAGGAGTCTCTGCAAAAAAAACCCCGAAGTCTAATATGATGCAACTAGATCATGGGATAGACTCACTCCATCACATTTGCCATCTTCTGTTAGAGGCAAGTCACACATCCTCTTGTGCTCAAGATGGGGGTCACGTAATATGTTGGGATCAACTCAGGATGTGTCCTCCACAACAGCTTTGTCTGGTATGGTGTATAGAAATCGTAGTAATCAAGTCCAATGATTAAGAAGTTAACCTGTATTTCCAAAAATATATGTGTAAACATAAGCAGGCATTGTACTCATTTAGGGGCAAATGAAGGAGACACAGTCACTATAAATGTGCAACACATAATCTAATGGGGAAGACTCACATTACAGATAAACAAAACGCCTACTCCCATATATAATTAATTTATAATAAGTGATGAGAAGGAAAAGAGCAGGGTTCTAAAAAAAGATTAATGAGGACTAACTTGAATGCTATGAGAGAGAATGAATGATAAGAAAAAGTATTCTGGATTTAGTGATCGGGACATAGTTCCCTGAAGAAATTTCTGACCACCTAAAGAATGCTTAAAATTATTCAAAAAGAAGGGAAGAGAACTTTAGGTAGCATCACACAAAGGCTCTGAGGCACTCTGAGAGACTGCAAGAAGACCAGTGTAATTGAAAGAGATGCACTGTGAGAGATGAAGGTGAAGAGGCAGGAAGGGGCTGCAGGCCACAATGAGGATTTTACATTTATCCAAAGTTCAATGAGAATCCATTGGAGGGGTTTCATCAAGGAAGGGATGCAACCCAATTTGAAAAACCAAAGAAGAAAAATATTTTGCATTTTAAAATCCTCATTAACTTGAAAGGATTCTTGCCTGTTGTACGTATTGTGATGCTTTTTGTGGCACTGTTGACAAGATTTCCTAGGTAGTCTCCAGGGAAGGCGCTACTTAAATTAAAGTAATTGGTACTTAATCATGTCTGAGTTAACATTTTTAGAAAGCTGCTTTTGGCATGATAATTCATATGTCTTTTTTTTTCTTTCTTATTTTATAACGATCACATTTTTATTTAAGAGTCATGAACACTGCAGGCAACATAGTTCCGTTCACATTTGTTATCCCAATTTTGTCTAAGACTTACAAAGATCTCTGTGATATAAATAGCATGGTTAAAGTAAATTGACCTTATTCTGAAAGATTTCAGTGGAGAAATATGGAGCCTAAATTTTGCATTTTTCCTTTATTATTCAAGGAATTCATGGAGTAAAATAATGTTTCCATGTTGCCTCTCAAGTAATAAATAATATTTTTCCTGTGACTTTTATCTAATTAGTTCTAAGACAGCATTTCTATCCAAAGGTCCTCTGCAGGAACTTCATTCCCACATAGAATTCACTGTTGGCAGAAAAAGGACATGCTGCTGAAGTTTTTTGCTACCAATTAAATAGCAAAAACCATCCCACTGAGAAAGCACAAACTAAACTTTATCTCATTAAGGCAAAGTCCAGATGCCTTATTTACTTGTGGTTGAAAATCAATGCCGTGTTGTCTTCTAGAAATATATAATTTGAACCAAAACAAGAAATAGGAGGTACGTTTTCATCACTTTGTCAAAGCAAGTAATTAAAGTGCAAGTTTTTATTTTCAAACGGTCCATGTTAGCAAGTCACAATGGTTTAGAATGATTCAAACAGTCAATATGGAGAATTGCCTGCTACGGTAGAACTTTAGTTACTGCCTTGTGCTTAGGAGATTGTCAACTGTTGAATGAATGAATAATGGTGATTAGATGAGGCTAGACTGGTGAATTGCAGCTGTCTCATTAGTTTGGTAGACAGTATGCAGAATCTGGCCACCTAAGTCATTAGGCAGGACTAGGGTCACAACCAGAGATGGTGGCTTCTTGGTTGTAACTTTGTTAAAGTGAAAAAATAGGTTCAATTACTAAACAGTAGAAGATACCTTTTCATAATATTCTGGGGAGATAATTTAATTTGATTACCAAACTAGCTTTGATGATCCAGTAAATGGTTTTGATTATAAGCATGGGAGCCTTTGTTTTAATTTGCTTTTGTTTAGTGATGTCACATTTTTTCCTTCCTTTTCAGGAGCAAAGATGCATAGGCAGCACACACGTAAGAAAAGCTGCATTTAGCGGGTTCTTGGGAAATCATATCCCAATGGTACAATAAAGATGCTGGTTTTATGGAACAGATGTAGAACTGGACACGTTGAATTATGAAGATGGAGCAGAATACAGACAATTAATAATGCTACTGCTCTAAAATATAGATGAGATTTTTAAAGAAATCTTTTAGACAGTTGTCTCGTTGTACACTAAGATGATCTACCCTGTTTTGCAGTTAATTGAGATGTGCTTTATTCCAGGAAGTCTGTGTCAAAAAATTTGGACAGCATTCAAAATATTATTTTGATATTATTTTTTTCAGCATGTGGACAATTGTCCAAAGGACAGAACTTTAAGGATGCTTCTGCCACATCATGTACATTCATGTCCTATGTCCCTAGGGACACAAATATACAAAATCTGTAAGACAAGTTATGCAAGCTTCTGTTTGCAATTTATTCTGTTCCATAAGCTTTTTCCATTTTGGAAGAATACAATGTTATATATTTGAAAATTGTTAATGTAATGTCTAATGGGAAATTAAGAGGTTATGTTTTAAAGAAAGGAGATTATTTGCCTCCTTTAGGCACCACACATTTTCTAACTTTTCTCTAATGTTAGTATTTAAAACTCATTCATTGAATGGTATCAGCTGAATATCAAATGTGAGTTCTCGTATCCATACTCATTTAGTTGAAAATTTAACAGATGGTACAGATGTAAATGCATCAATTTATTAACCTTGTAACTTATTAGACTTTCTCACTTTGTATAAACTGTGTTTGTCAGAACCATGGATTAAAAAAAAATTTTATGATCTTAAGAAATGAGACAATCCACTCAGAAATACACTCCCTTCCTCCTCTGGCCCCTTTTCTGTTACTGGCCGCCTGGCTTCTTGGAGCTTGAATGTTTCGAACCTGGTATGACTCTGCCATCGAGTGGGGTATATTCTATCAGCTTACAAACTGTCAGCTTCCCTAAGCTTTTTAAGCTTAAAGTCCATTACATATGAAGTAGATAGAAGTATACTGCCTGCTTTCTAAAGTGTTTATGAAATATTAAATGAGCTAAATGTGAACTAAATTAGCTCAGTGGTAATATAAAGCATTTAAGCGGTGCTTGGCACATAGAATCATCGTCATTTTCATTATTATCATTTTCCAAAATTAATTGCCTATTTAACATAAAGATGTTTCTCTCTCTGACAAAAGAAAATGCAGGTGTTTTCTTTCTCTTCTTACCTCATGGCCTTAATCAAGATTCCATGGACCTTAAATCACATGTTTAATACCTTCACTTTCTAAGTAAGAAAAAAGGAGATCCATGGAGTTGGGATAGGTTACCCCAGATCACAGCTGGTTAATGAGTAACATTTCCTCCTGAATTCAATTTTTCTGATACCTATGGGGTCAGCACAATTTTTTTTCTTTTTTTTTTTTTTACACAGCAGAATTTCTCCCTTCCCCTGTAGCTACCTGAATTGTTAGAAAAAATTCCCTGTGTGTGTCCTGTGTTTTTATCCTAGGCTGAAACTCTGGCCCTAATTATCAGTTATCTATTTATACCAGCCTGCAAAGTGTTTCAGAGAGCTCTTAACACAAAAGCTGAGTCAGAGAAATATGGAAGTTTCTTTATGATGAAGATAGGTGGGGCGTAAGGTCTAGGACCCTTCAGATCCCAGAATTCACAAAGGCCCCATGCATGGTTCAGTTCTCAGCTACCCTGATTTGAAATTCTAAATGTTTTTGAACAGTAATTCCACATTTTCATTTTTCTTTGGGTTCCACAAATTACTTGACCAGTTCTACAGAGAAGTATTGAATCTTTGTGGTAAATCCCTGGACATTTAGGGAAGTATAGATCTAATTTTGTGTGGTAGGAACCACTATCCTTTTAATAGCAGAGCTTAGGACAGTGAAGTCCCAATAAATAGGATAAATGAAAGCGATATTTTCATTAGAGTGGTATGCTACAGTTTGTCAAAGATGGGGGCTCTTTAGCTGTGATATGATAGTGGGGGGAAAAACGATCTGCCCTAAGACAACTTTGCCTTTAGCAATTAGAGGAAGACACTAAGATTGGAAACTGTTTAAAGGAATCTTTTAAATAAGAAATATAGTTCTACATACAAGAATAAAGTTAATCATGGTTTGTGAGTCTATGTACAAGAGAAAAAATAGCTACAATGTGCTGATGAGCACATTTTGACCATACAGTTAGATTAATAACGCTATTGGAAAAGCAAGATGGCAACATGAGTGACAGACAACTTTGGATTCAATTAGCAGTCCTAGCACTTCATCTTAGACAACCAGCAGAGCTCACACTCACACTACACAGGGCATGGCCCCACACTTTTAGGGATGTAAAAAGAGGCGTGACCAAATGACCTGTCCACCACTGAGGGCACTTCCAAACCACTGACCTCCTGGACAAACTGGGGGGTTACGAAGCAGACTGGTGAGAATGGGGACCTCACTCTACATCTTTGCCCTTTGAATTAATTCTAGTTGACCTATTTCAGCAATGATTGAAAAAATTTTGATTTGGTTTTCGCCAATCTATCCCCTGGTGAGCAGGGGCTTGTTATTTTTTAATGAAACTGATTTCGAAGCCCGTTGTTTTCAGTGTCAGGAGGAGAGGAGAGTGAGGTTTTGTGTTTTTTTTTTTTTTTTTTTTACTTATTTTTTCATCAATCCTTCTAGCACAGCTTGTGCTGAATTGCTTTTTAACCAGCATCTTATAGCAGAGCGTACTTTCTAGCAAACAGCAGGATAACACTAACAAAGGATAGAAATAATCCCAGATAATAACAACTGAGAAAAAAAATATAGAGCAAATGCCTTTTCATAGCAGCTGGCAAAATAGTGATTATTTTTTATCATTCTGCTTTATGCAATGATAGATGTTAGGAGATATTTGTCCCAACGTTAAATTTTCTAGCCCAACCCTTCTACCTAGATCACTGTGAAAATGTTTATACTATTAAGATGAACTCTGTTTATTTCTTCCATTTTTCTTGCTTTGTTAGTAAGGATAAGGAGAAATCTTTTTTCTCCCAAGATGAGTTTCCTAATTATGAAATACCTCATTCTCAGTGTAAGAAGGGGTTAACTACTTCCCCTAGTTTCTGAGATTCCATTTCTTCCTTTCAATAATGGGATTAGTGCTTTTGCAAATGACTTATAAAGCTTCAGAGCAAACAGAAGTGTTAGAAAACAGTTGTTTACAGAATTTGAACAGCTAACTCTTAAATGGAGAATGGAGCAGCACTATCACAGAAGAGATTTTGCAGTATCAGTGTGAGCTTTGAAAGAACCTCTAAGGGAAGTAAGTGCAATACAATACCCAGTACAGGTTGACACATTAGATGTCCTTAGCCACCCAGCCTTACATCTTCATTTCTTTTTCTGTTTCTTAATGAAACTATTAGTAGTTCTTCACAACAGAGTGTGCCAGTATCATAACTTTAATCTTGTTTAAATTCAGAATTGTTTTCGTGGTTAATGCCTGAAGGTAAGATTTACAGTTATCATTTTCTAAAAGAGCAGATTGTATAGGAATTAATATTTGAATTTTTAAAAAAGCAATCCTAATTTTGAAACAGCTGACTATAATAAAACATCTTTAAAATGAGCTTTTTAGATTTTTAATTTCAAATGAATAGATGGTCACAGGAAGAAAATATCAGCATGCTAAATATTCTCCACATAGAGCTGGTAAAGCTATACTCTCATCCCTAATTCAGTGATGGGGTGGATAATTAGCCTTCAGAAATAATATCCTCATTCAATATTTAGAAGCCACAAAAAATTAAGTATTTGGAAATGTTAATGGTTCTCAGTGGAACTTCCTAATCAAGTCCAGAATGCTAAATGGAATTATTCTAACTCAGAAAATGTATTATTTAAATATATTTCCAGAAGAACCTGAATATATAGCAGATGTCCCATGGGGTCCTCACTCCAGCCTGCATGGTATGTGTGTTTTAAATATCCTAAAGGCAAGGTCTTAGCCTCCTTCCTTGACGATTTCCCCTTCTTTCCTCCGACATTACCCTACTGTCAACTAGAATGAACATGTCTCGGAAGCTCCATCTTAGAAAATTCAAAATACTTACATACTCAGCATTTTATATTTTGTTATTTGATACCTATAAAATAATAATTTCTAATATATTGGAGAGGAGAGTATATCACAGTCAACAGGCATGACATTTAGACTCTTTCTGAACCATCTAACTCTTCCGTCTGTCCTAACTCCCACCTTGCATTTTATCATGAAGTGACACATAATAGAAAAGCAGTCTTTTTAATAAATCTAGGCCAGTGATTTACTACGTTTCCCCTAGGGTAGAAATCCCTTCTGTTTCTTTTCTCTTTTGTATCCAGGTTAAAGGGTGCATTTGTGGACATCCAATACCATGCATGCTGTTCTGCAGGAATCTCCCTGGGGGAATGTGAGAAGTCTATATCTTATTTATAGCCTCATGGGAGATTTTTACTTTTAGATACTCACAGTTAAATCAATATGGCCTCAGTCCTTCCTAACCAATAATGCATGTTTAGTTTACTGAATTGATTTATAAAATATCTGATAAATTAAAATTCTCTGTGTTTTTTTTTTCCTCTTGAGATGTTTTTAAGCACCTTGCAGCAGTAAGATTTCTACAGTAGAAGAGACTATTGGAAAATTGCTTAGATAATTCAAATTCTTAAAAATTGCTCTTTCAAGTGTTTAAATTATACCAAAAATATATGCCATTTTAAAACTAATTAATGATTAGTGGTTTTATCTCTACTGCTTTCTCTTAGCCTAAAAATGATATCAGTTACTTAAGTGTTTTCTATTGACTCACAGAAGATGTTAGAAGTAACTATATAATTACAAAATAATGAATTAGGATCAGGAAATTTGGTTGGAAACTGGGTAATTTTTTTTTAGGTCTCAAAGATACATGTCTGTAAAAAATATTCATTTATTTTTCAACTTACATTAAAAAGTTATTGTTGGTACCTTTTTAGAGGTGCTTTCTTTTCCATATAAAAAAAATGGCTTGTTTTTTTAATAACGTGGTAGTTGAAACAAGTTAAGAAATTTATCAACATTAAAATAGATATGATACTGTCTACTAAATTGCTTTTATCTAAATTTGCTAGATTAAAAATAAACAATGAGTTCTAAGAGATTACATATAAATAAATGGTGTTGACAGTGGGAGAAAAGAGAAAGAATGCAAGATATATCAGAAAGAAATTACTGATAACTGTCCAGCCCATCTCTTCTCAGTGATTAACTGCGTGAAAACTGCTCAGCATAATTTTTACAATTGTCAGAAAATGACAATCAATATAATATACTAGAAAGTGATTTAGATTTGCTGTAATCCCAGGCTACCCAGGTTCTAAAAATATGTCAATTGGAGGACATTTAGCACTTGGAGTCTCTAATTTCTCTTCTAGACAAGGAGTTAAGAAGCCTATCATTAGCAATTAAGATTGTGAAAGTACAATGGAAAAGTAAAAGCAGTATATAAGAGTTAACTTGGAATTTATCAAGAAGCACCAGCCTCAGCAGTAGAAGATGCGTTTAGAGGTTGGAAATAAAGGGAAAGGCTCAGGAAGGCTGTGACAGTTGCAGGACTTGAACCTCAGATCAGATCTCTGGATGTACAGCCTTGTTTGTCTACCCGTTTATCATTTCTAGGATTTTTGGCTCTCCTTACCTTTAGAATACAGTCTAAAGGTTAGAACATGGTTGGGATCATCAAGAACCATATGGTAGTAATGTGTATCCACTTTCAAAAATATAGAAGTAAAAAGAATACTGTAGAAATTTCTTCATTTGCATGGGTCCCCATTTAGAAGTGTAAGTTAGGGAGTTGGCTTGCTTTTGAACAAGTTAGAAATGTAGTCTAAGCAAGTATTTTGCCAGATTCTGGCTTTAACCCACCAGTGGTATCTGGGGCTAAGGAAGAAGTTAGATGCTCCATGGACTCTGCAGTTTTCCCTTGTGAGCTGGAGTTGATTTCTCTCTTATTGAGTTTCCTTAATAATGAATCAGAAGGACAATTTTTTACTTTAACAACCAGAATGAGATTATGATTGAGTGATAATGTCCTTTCAACAGGTTTGGGGGCATACTATTTTCAAGACGAGTAATTAGCTTTCAATCTTACTTTCTAGAGCAATGTTGTGCAATAGAACTATAATGAGTGTACATATGTAATTTTCAATTTTCATGTAGTTACATTAAAAAGCAAAAAAGAAGCAGCTGAAATTAACTCAACGTTATTTTAAGTCAATATATCTAAAATATTTTAACATATAATCAATATTTAAAAACTATTAAAATATTTTAAACTCCCTTTTAGCACTAACATCTTTGAAATCAAGTGTATGTTTTTATTCTCACCAATTCAGATGCCAAATTACCATTGTAAATACATGATCTGCATTTGATTTCACAAAATTTGCATTTGAAAAAGTAAATTTGCATACCCAAGTTGTTCTAAACACACTTAAAATTATTTTGATAATTGAATTATCAGTCATTAATTTAAAATTTAATTAGTATAAATTGAAGTTAAAAATTCAGTTCATCAGTTATTTAGCCACATTGCTATTTCTTGAAGTGCTCCCATTTTAGCATATTCCCATACATGTGAGAGAAAAAGGGACAAAAATCCATTTTTCTATATATTCTATCTTATTTCATTTACTCATGTTTTCTTTCATATTGCAAACATTTCCCACATTCCTTCTGTGGTCCTTAGATTTTTCCTTTTCCATAGTAAGTAGTCTGAGGACTGATGGGACTAAAGTTGGGAAACGACCTTAACTGTTGTGGGTCCTACTGATATCAGTGAGATCCCCTTAACAAAGGATTGTGAGTTTGTATGACCATGTGTTCTCCTTTATAAATGCTTTCGGTGTAATCTGCTTTGTTTCTCTTGATTGCTCTAGTATGGTCAGGACAAGTGTTTTTTTTTACTAATAACAGACCTATCCGATTGCCAAAGAGAGATCCAGTATGCTTAGAACAGTTTTTTTGCAATACTTCCAGTATCTGTCAAAGGATTTCAGGGGAGAAAAAAAGTTCAATAGCAACATGGATTCTTAACAGGGAGACCTTAGAAAACACTTCAATATAGAATAGCTTATTGCTTGCTATTACTATGTTAGTCAGTTTTATAACACTGTAATAATTAACTGAGAAAAACAACTTAAAGAGGAAAGATTTTTCCAGCAGGATGGTGCATGATTGTAATCATAGCAGCTTGGGAGTCCAAGGCAGGAGGGTCACAGCCTCAAAAATTTAGCGAGGCCCTCAACAACTTAGCAAAACCCTGTTTCAAAATAAAAAATAAAATGGAATGGGGATGTGGCCCAGTGGTTACATCTCTAGATTCAATCCCCAGTACCAAAAAATAAGAAAGATTTATTTTGGCTCATGGTGTAAAAAATTGTATGTGGTCCATGGTCAACTGGCTTTACTGCTTTGGCCTAAGCAAAGCAGGACATCATGTAAAAAAATATGAGGCAGATGGGCTGGAGAGATGGCTCATCGTTAGAGTTCTTGCATGACAAGTGTGAGGATGGGGGTTCAAACCCCAGCACCACATACACAACTGTCATAAGAAATTAAAAAATAAAAAAAGTCAGAAGATGGAAGGCAAGGCAGAGAAAAGCCTCTCAGCTGATAGCCAGGAAGGACAGAGAAAGAGAGAATGCTAAGGATAAGATATAGTCCCCAAGGGTATGCCCATAAGGACCCACTCCTGTAAGTAGGTCACACTTCCCACACCTCCCAATACTGCCATCAAATTGTTAATTCATTGATGAAGTCAGAACCCTCCTGATCCAATCACTTTCTAAAAGCCCACCTATGAACACTGCTGCATTGGGGACGACAGGAGTCTTTGGGGGATATTCCAGACCCAAACTATAACAATGACCTTTTCAAAAAATAGTCTTCTGTGATCATATAAAGAGATAGTATAAGTAAAGAAACTGAAAGCATGACTCTGGAGTCAGATTGACAGTTTTTATCATGATGCCACCACTTATAAATTGTGTGAATTTGTTCAAAATTATTTCCCCTTTCCAAGTCTCAGTTCCTCATTCTAGAATGGAGATAAGACTAAGACCTGCTTAATAGGATTGGTGGAGAATTAATTGAGAATATGGCCTTGTCTCTATGCTTGGCACAGAATAAGTGTCCAGAATATGAATTATTACTCTATAAGATTGCTAGGGCTGCAGTCATGGTCAATCACTTTGAACCCATCTCCAAAGGTTAAGAAGGGGAGAGGCCAGGGCTGTCCATAACCATGGTAAAGTAAATTCAAAGTGCATAAACCCTGAAAAGTCATGTTAAAAGCACCTCATCTCCAGGTCCTTTGTTATTTGTTGTTTTTAATTAGTATGCAAGGTCTTTCTTTCCTGAATCCCCAAAAAGAACTATTCAGCTATTTCACTCTGAGACTTTTACTTCTGCTACCTGTTCCAAGATGAGCAGTTTGCATCTGTTGTGAAACAAAAACTTAAAAGCAAATTCTCTAAAATCAGTGTATGAATAATAGATCAGACTTTTAATCAAGGTATGGTTTTATGTTCTGAAAATTACAGCAAAGATAAACATCATGTAGCACATTTGCTACTTTTATTTAGTGCCAGATTGGTAAATTACTGTACTTTTTTGCTGTCCTATTATTGTTGTTGGTGGTTGGTTTTTAATTTACATCATCCTTCCTGTTCCTGGACTCCTATTTCTCAGGACCCTTTTCTGTATTATTATTATTAATGTGCCATGTTTAATGTTTATAGTGTGTGCATAAAAATAGATCATTTCTGGTAGGTAGTTTTCAGTGTTAAAGCAAATGTGCTTACTCATTGAATATGAAAAATACCCCTCTGGAACAAACGTAGAACTATCCATCTCTTGAACAGAATTCTTATGGGTTTTACTTATCTGCCTAACTGCCTTGAAAACATAGCTTGGAAATCATTCCCATGCTTTTGGGGAGCAGTCAATCATTTAGACAGTTTCCACTGAGCAGCAAACTCCTTGAAATAATCAGGTTATTACAAGTAAAAATATTTTAGGAAGCAGATCTCTGCCAGCTAACATGAAAAATTACATTGAACTGATGTTTAAGATGCATCATCACAGGCAAAAACAACAACAACAAAAAAAACCCTGTTTTTTTCTTTGACAGTGTTAGTTGCAACAGTTCATAGACAAGAAAGCAAAGGCAAATACACAGGATTTTTGAGTATCGGGCATTATTTTTAAATCCTTTAATATAGAACTGTTAGCTTTGCACATGGATGGAATTTCAGACTCCTTGTTTTTTTGCATTTTAAAAGTGAAACTAGGGCAGAAAGTGGCACAAAATTAGAAATGTCAGGATATTTATTTTTGAGGTTTGGCTGTTTATTCTTATAGCAATTGAATCCAAACAATGAGGGCACCAGTCATTGAAACATGAATATTTTTAAAAAATATTATTCCCTCATGAATTAGAATATGATTTTTCAAGCGTATAAATCAATATTCTATAAATCTCACTTTTTATTTATATGAAGAGTGAAAGAGGAATGTATCTTGAAGGCCAGATTCTACATTAGTTTAAACATTGTGGTAAATGTCTAAGTTTTCACATACACCCTGCATTTTGTTGGTATATTAAATATGTTTCCAAGCTCATAACTCATATGATTGTCCATTAAGATCCACAAGAAGATCCTCATGGATTTAAAACAAACAAACAGGCTTTTCCACAGAAAAATAAGCATAAGAGAAGTATAAGACCAGAGCCTCTTGGGTGAGAAGTGAGAACAACTCCAGCCTTCTCCCTTCCAAACATGACCACCTTGTCTCCTGCTGTAAACAATCTTGCCCCAGAGACACTGGCAAGTCACTGTCCCTGCAGAAGCTTGTCCATGTTGGCTAGGAAGAACACCACAGAAAATGAGAGATCATCTGCATCTCCAAGGAGTATGCAGCATTAGACAGAGATCAATAGAGGGCTTCTGATGGAGACAGCTGTGTGATCAAAGCCATTCATGTCCAAACTTTGCAACTAGGCTAAGGGTACTCAGAAGGAAGAAATACATGTGTAGATCAAAAGATCAGTGCTACAGTGAAAAAGGAGATAAGGTTGAAAAAATGTGGACACTTGAATGTGTAGCTAATGACAAATGCAAAAAGTGTATTTGGGCACAAAAGTAGTGTCAAAAAGATGTTAGAAACTGGTTGCAATAATGCAAGGGTGAGTTGGGAGAGACTGGAGGAGATGGAAGAAACGAAAAATTATAGGGAGAGACACTGCAGTTGATAATGTCTGATCAGAAGTGGGTCAATACAAGTTTCAGGGTACCAGGAGGAATCGTGGCACCTTAACAAACTCTTTGGGGAATGAGAACATTAGGGAAAAATTGTTTGGAAAGGACTGAAGCTTTTTTGATGTTTCAACTTGTATAAACTTGATTCAACCTCTGAGTAACTTGTTAATTTCGGGGGGTTATGCAATAATTTTCATGCTATCACACACAGAACCTCATTTTTCTTAGGTCATTACTAAAATATGACCAAAGGGAATAATTCTGGAAATATTAGAACTAAAAAATATATAATAAATAAAAAACAAGACTGGGGAAGTATATTTCTTAATCATGTGTAATTTGATGATACAGGAGGATATCTAGGTAGGCTATCTACTAGAAGCATCTCCACAGACTATAGCTTCAGTCATGGCAAATAATGGTGATAAAAATTTGGATAATCATCAGCAAAAATAGCAATTTTTATTTTAAATTAGAAGGATTTGCAAGGGTCCTCTCATGGTAGTTTAAAAGCACATTTGTTTTCTCTTTCTAAGGTAAGAATCATCTACTTGATAGCAATGGAGATATCTGACATTTTAATCTGTGGAACCTTAGAATAATACATCATGCTCCTAAATTCCTCTTGTTACTTCCTATAGTTTTATGAAGCATCATTGACCATCCGGCTTTAGTTCTTCCTTGCTTAGTGATTTAAAAATGAATTTGAATCAAACTAAATTTCTTTAACAACCACGTGTAACTGAACAGTATACCATTCCATATTCCTCCATCTTCCTGCAAATACTTATCTGACATTTTTTATAAATAATGAGCAATTCAATACATCTACACAATAGGGGGAAATCAGATACAGCACAGTTATGTTCTCTGACCATGTTTGAAATTAAAGGAAGTTATGAATAAGAAATTTCTGGGGTTTTTTCATCTTTAATTGTGAGTCTACAAAGCACTTAGGAATGAACAACATAAACAGGGAGCCCATGGCTGGTCCAGTGATTAAGAACATCTCATTCTGGAAGACCTCCCACTTCCAAGTCAGTTCCAGTCCTCCCTCTGGGCACAAATAAATGTTGCAGAACTCAGGTCCCTCTCCCTCTTTTAAAATTGACCCTATTCTCAACATCTTCCAAGTTTTTGGCAGCACCAAATTGCTAAGCTAGATATTTCATCCTTAAATTATCTTTCACCTTCAGTACCCTTATCCAACCAATGACCTTTTTTTTTTTTAAGAGAAAGAGGGATAGTGAGAGGGAGAGAGAGAGAGAAACAATTTTATTTAGTTTTTCATGTGGCTTCATTGTTCCGACATTTGGTTGTGTACAGGGCTATGGTTCGAATCCATGTCCTCATGTATGCCAGGCAAGCGCCATAACCACTGAGCCACCACTTCAGCCCCTTATCTAACCTTTTAAATTCAGCTTCCAAAAGTTGTTTTAATTTTCTTCCCCATTTTTTTTTTCTTTTCAACGCTGAGGATCAAATCCAGGGACTCCCACATGCTAGGCAAGAGCTCGACCACTGAATCACATCCCCTTGAGCTCCTGTTTTGGTAGAGGCCTCACCAGCTTTGAAATACCTCTTGCCCACTCATCCCCTTTCTATCTCCACATCTCAAATTTCTCTCCCACAAAGTTACCAGGGTCTTCATTTTAACATGGAAATCTGAATGTGTCTCTCTCTCCTGAAAAAGTCTTTAATAGCCTCCTTCCAGGATGCTATTCCGATTTCTTCATTTACCCTACCAGGCCCTTCTGCTCACTCTCCAGCCTTTATCCACATGCATGTATGCGAAGCCTGTGTCCCAGCTCTACCAGACTCCCTGTGGTTCTTCATCCTGGCTCTGCTTGGCCGCACTCTGTAACGTGGCAGGCACTCAGAGCGCCCTTCATATGCTCACCTACTCCGCCAGGTCATCTTTCAAGATTCTGCTAAGACAGCATCGCCACTGATTTCTTCCCCAGCAGGCCCAATTGTCCCCTCTGCTTTATACTTATGTCTTCTATTCTTGAATTTGTAATCTTTTCTTCAGCCTTTCTCTCCCTCTCTCTCTCTCTCTCTTCATTTTACTGTGAGCTCTTTAACCATTTTAAATGTCCCATCATCCTAGACGTGGAACACCTATAAAAATCTTAAATTGAACAACAAATATGCCATTTCTGCTCATTTTGAAATAAATATCATTTTTAGAGTTCTATTCCTTAAAGAAAAGTAATAGGTAAATGATTAGAACATTTGAAAAAAATCCATATACATATGAAAATATTTATATAAAGCATACATTTATGAATTTCAACCTATTATAATACTCCTATGTCAATTTTGTTGAAATATTCAGAGAATTGAAAACTTGGAACTTATGTGTTAAGGAAAGAGACTACCCATAAGCACTTTGTATTTGAAAGACCAAATACAGAGCCTAGTACATAATAATTACTCAAGAAATATTTCTCACATGAAGTTAAGAACATAGGCAGATGGGCTGGAGTGGTGGCTCTGCGGTTAAAGCGCTTGTCTGGTGTGTGTGAGTACATGAGTTCAAACCCCAGCACCACGCACACAGTAAAGTCTCGGAGCAACAGAAGCTGCATGAAAAACTAAAATAAGTAAAAAGTGTTTCTGTCTTTCTCTCTCTCTCTCCCCCCACCCTGTCTCTTAAAAAAAAGAGAGAGAGAGAAAATAGGCAGAGATGGACTTAATACTGGAAAAATATTTGGTTCTTATTTTAATGATGCCCACTGGCAAGCCTTCATATATATCCTGTTGAAATATGTATTTCACACATATTTGAGATATATATGTGAGAGCAAGTTGCAGTGGTACACACCTGCAGTCCCAACTACTCCAGAGGTTGAGAGAGGAAGATTGCAAGACTTAGGTCAGCCTGGGTAAGTTAGAGAGACCCTGCATGAAAATGAAAGGTCTGGTGATGAAGCTCAGTGATAGAACACCCCTAAATTTAATCCCCAGTACCACAAAAAAAGAAATAAAATAAAAATATGTGGGGCTGGAGCAGTGGCTCAGCAGTTACAGTGCTTGCCTGGCATACGCGAGAACAGGAGTTCAAACCCCAGCACCACGTACACAATGAAGTATCAGAGCAACCAAAGCCATATGAAAAACTAAATAAAATTGATTCTTTCTCCCTCCGTCCCCTCACTGTCCCTCTCTCTTTAAAAAAATGTAGATTTGGAACATACTTTTCTAGTTACTATTTTTTCTTAGAGTAAACAGGTTTGAATACTCTTCTATGAATTTAATACATGGCTCTTTATGAAATAAATTAGTTAATGCTATTTGCAAGTGTTTCATGTACTGAAGTAACGTTTTAAGAGAATCTGGAATACTTCTTTAAATTAGACAAACTTGAGTAGTCTGATATGAAGCAGCAACCAGTGGGTCTTGTTGGGAATGAAGTTGGAAAGGTTGCATGTACCTTTTTCCCATAACAGGTTCAGCATCAGGAGGCCCTGTTTCCATGTGTTAAAAATTGGGAAGTTTTTATTAAAACTAGTTGTCATGCTTCAATTAAGTTAGCATACATTGACATCATCAATGCAGTGTTAGAAATGATGCTTGGTCCTATGTTCAATGTGATGATTCAATTAGTCTAGTATTCTACTCCCTCATACTGAATGAAGAGTAAACAGCCTGCTGTTTTCCTTGCCACAGAAATCTCCTTGGAATGCTGCTATAGGGTATTTATACCAATAAACAGGTAGAAAAAGATAAGCAAATGTATCATTAAATTGTTAAATTGAATCGTAAGGTAATAATTGAGTCTGAACATACCAAAATAGAAATCTTGAGAATGACTATTATGGGAAGAGTTTGCAAAAAAAAAAAAAAAAAAAAAAAAAAAAAAAAAAAAAAAAAAAAAAAAAAAAAAAAGAAGAAGAAGAAAAAGAAAGAAAGAAAAAAAGAAAGCATTCAATCAATTGAAGAGATTTATTTTTAACATCTCTTTATTTTCTGTGTGTTTAAACAACATTAATAAATAAAATCCATGCACATAGTGTTTGAAGTGTTTATTCCTTTATAACTAAATGTTCACATGAGTTTGGAAAAGATGGCTAACTAAAAATATGTGTTTCTGTGTGCATTTGTGTGTGTTTGTATCTATGTATATACAAATAGGAAAAACATCCATATATAAAAATATATTTATGTATGTATATGTACATATATGTTTACATGTCCATTTTTGGAAGAAAATTTATTAGAAAAATATTGACAATTTAGTTTTTTTTTCTTTTCTTCCTCTCTTTTCATTCATTCTGTCCTTGCTTATCCTTGGCTCTGATATTGCATCAGGCTTTGGCTTCCCTGCATGTTATTTATTTTTTGTGTTTATTCTAGGGATGCTTTCTATGTGGAACCTCTGTTATCAGATCTTGCTAACAATATAGTAAATGAGAATTTGGCAGGAGCAACAGTAGGAACTGCTGTGTATCTTTAGTAAGTTAATCAGATTCAGATACCCCAAAACTAACACAGCCCACAAGACTGATAGCCCAATACTGCAGTAAATTGTTTCTTAGCAGGAAATCTAGAGTAGCAGTGTAATTTGGACAGTGGAGCATTTGACAGCTAACCCATCAAAGCAGCATACCCTGAGGAAGTTGCTCACTTCTTCTGGCTTTATATTCAGCCAAGCATTGATAAAGCAATGGCTAAATAGGAAATCAATTTAGAATAAAAAATTGGCAAGGCTATTTATCCCATTGCCAAAGGAGAACACAGGTAAATTGTAGCTTATTCCACCTGGAACTCTAGACTATGAATCTACCCTAAGTAGGAGCTAGGTCACTTACAATTTCTGGGTTCCTCTTGAGGGCCAGTTTGCTCATCTATTAGTAATCATGATTAAAAGCTAAGTTGTAATCTGGTCCCAACAGATTGATTTATGCAAAGTGACACAAGAGAGTTCTAAGTTGTCTTTTGTGCAGGGTCCTAGAAGTAATAAGAATATGCAAGATGATATCCATGACTTCAAAGAAAATTAGAGCTTTGGAGAATATATACAGGGTGTTTCTATATGGAAAGCTTCACACAAATGTCTAGAAAGTGTTAAAATATTGAAAGACAATAAAGACACTTCCAACTCTCAAACTGGAAGAGCAGTTCTTTGAATATGACTTTGAAGGTTTCTTTTCCCACTAAACTAAGCACACAGAGTTATTTCACTTGCCCCACAGGTATGCCAATGGACAGTATGGAAAGACCATTGAGAAAGTATTTGTAACCCTAGATGAGTAGCCTCCCTGGTGGTTCTCTGCCAGTTATTTTGTGTCTTTAAAAAAAATAAAAAGGGGGGGCTGGAGCGGTGGCTCAGCGGTTACGGTGCTTGCCTGGCCTGTGCGAAGATGCAGGTTCAAACCCCAGCACCATGTGTATGCAACAAAGTGCCGGAGCAATGAAAGCATATGAAAAACTAAACAAAATTGATTCTCTCTCCCTCTCTCTCTCTCTCTCTCCCACTCACTATTCTTCTCTCTTAAAAAAAAAAAAAAAAGAAGTTTAGGGCTGGAGCGGTGGCTCAGCAGTTACTACTCTTGCCTGGCCTGTGCTAGGATGTGGGTTCGAATTCCAACACCACATACACAATAAAGTGTTGGAGCAATGAAAGCCACATGAAAAACTAAATAAAACTGATTGTGTCTCTCTCTCTCTTTCTCTCTCACTGTCCCTCTCTATCTTTAAAAAAGTAAAATAAAATAAATAAAAGGTTTCAAGCTCCCACTGTAACTTCACTCCCCAACTTTTTATGAAGAAAGGCCAGAGATGGCCGTGATGGTGGAGTCAGCTGTGACAGAGAAACCAGTGGCACCACAAAACCAAACCTATTGTCTTATCCTCTTGTATAACAGAGAAAGCAAATTTGCTGTAATAAGTATACTAAACAGACCAGTGTTGGCAGGCCATCAAAAATGGAACAAAAGTGTACTTAGGAGTAAAAAACAAAAGGAAACAGCATTGAAAAATGTTTCAAAGGCCTACATGACAATTGCCTGCAAGCTTGAAATTATAGAAAGCTATTATAACTCAGGGAAGTGGGACAAATCAGATTAATATGTACTGAATGAGAAATCTTTGTCACAGTGAAAGGCATCAAAGAGTGGACACAAAAACGCGATAATTAAAATATATTAAAGAAGTATGCTGAACACTTAAGGAAAAATCTTTGCTTTTCCGAATATTGTGATATTGTCATTTTTTCAGTTTTAGTTTGTGACTTCTTTTTCTTTTTTTATTGTTCTAAATAAAACATGCAATGTGTCTAAATTTATAAATCTGTTTATTTAAACATGATTTTTGGCTATTCTTAACAAAACTTTCCAAATTTGTTGAGCTTCACATCCCACAAAACTTGGATATGTTCTCAAAGTCAGAGATAATGATCCTGGTAAAAAGGACTTTGTGTTTGCCAAGTGCTCACAGTGGACTGGAAATAGGCCATGCTTGACAAGAACAAACTCTGCAGCAACAATTGCAGATTAGCTGGAAAGCTTGGAGAAAAGATTTCCACTCAGCTTTGTTTAGGGCTCCTAAGATTGAGGATGCATGATTTAGTGCCTTAGATTTGGGACTTTACTCTTCTACTGAGACTTGTCACCAACCAGTTGACCCCCCACCCCACCTCCCACCTCCCAACACGCACACACACTTTGCCCATGTTACAGGGTTGCAGGCAATAGCCACTCTTTTTTTTTTTTTTTTAAGAGAGAGGGACAGTGTGCATGAGAGAGAGAGAAAGAGAAACAATTTTTACTTAGTTTTTCATGCAGCTTTCATTGCTGTGAGACTTAGTTGTGTAAGTGGTGCTTGGGTTTGAACTCTCGTACTCGCGCATGCTGGGCAAGCGCCATAACCACCGAGCCACCCCTCCAGTCCCAATAGTCACTCTTAAACAGACACCAGAGCAGCATGAGAATCTACATCATCTCAATATCTCAATAGCTTGTAGATCTGTATTTCTGGTTTAATTTTGTAAGAGATTTGTTTTTAGTTTGGGGGTGTACACACGCACTTATGTTGCTCTTTGGGTAGTTGTTAAATGAATATAAAACACTTTCTGCAGCATTTCCAGATCTCCCTTTCTGGCAATGAAATACTCCAAATGTAGAAGTTGAGCTATCCCATAATTAAGCTGTATCATTTAATGGTTTTCTAGTATCTGTGCCTAGACTTATTCTTCAAAATTTAGTTAATTTATTGTTAAAGTTAATAGCTTTCAAGATAACTATCTGATAGGCTAAAGTATATGGGTGTGGATGGTAGTGGTGGAGGTGGTGACTAGATGTTTCCCTCTTTTAGGAAAAGCTAGAAATATTATGTTTATTTGAAAAAAAATTAGAAGACATCAGAAGAATAACAGTTGCTCCTCCCACTTCTGTTTTTTTTTTTTCCCTAGCAACATGACACCTCCACATACTAACACACACACATTTTCCTTTCACAGCAGGTCTGCCATGAACTTCAAGCCATTTAGCACCTTCATGAATAATTTCACAGAAATCAACAATCAACACACCCAGCTCCATGATGTGGTTCTTCAAAGTGGCTTAGATGCACTACAGACATTCATACTTAGAAGCAAAGCAGACATCTCATTGACGTACAAGAAATTACTTGATGATAGTGTAGCAAAATGTTTTTACACATGATTCCAGCATCAAAGCTCCTTAAAAATATTTATAAACAATAATAAAGTTAGATAAAACTAAAAATAGTTAATCCTATATATGCTGCTTCCTTTTCCTGTGTGCGGAGTAAACTTCTTTCTTATTTCATGAGGCTTTCGTCACTTATTTCTTATTTCATGAGACTTTCGACACTTTGTTGTGTGCACATGGTGCTGGAGTTTGAACCCGCATCCCTGTACATGCCAGGCAAGTGCCTTAACCGCTGAGCTACAGCTTCAGCCCTAAACTCCTTCCTTCCTTCCTTCCTTCCTTCCTTCCTTCCTTCCTTCCTTCCTTCCTTCCTTCCTTCCTTCCTTCCTTCCTTCCTTCCTTCCTTCCTTTTTTAAAGAGAGAGGGACAGTGAGAGGGAGAGGGAGAGAGAGAAAGAGAGAATCAACTTTATTTAGTTTTTTATGTGGCTTTCATCGCTCAGACTCTTTGTTGGTATGTGGTGCTGGGGTTTGAATGCGCGTCCCTGCACATGCAGGGCAAGCACTGAAATCACTGAGCCACCACTGCAGCCCTCCATAAACTTCTTTCTTAATATATACTGTATACCTAACAAACATTTATCACAGTGAAATTTTTAAATTGGTGTGGTAAAATCAAACAAAATACAAACTTTCACTTTGTACTTGTCCTGTGGTCCTTAGGAGAGAGCCTTTAGTGAAGTTAATTAGAGTGGGCTCACTATTAATAGCTACATGTAAAATCTGGAGCTAAATGATTAATCATAAAAATTAGAGAAGATCATTTAATGAATTCTGACTAAACTGAGTGATTTAATCTAGAATGCTCACAAAACACAGTTGTCACACACAGGTGAGAAAATAGCATTAAAGAAAATCCATGATTTTAGTTTGCAGGATTTGGGGGGGGTGGCAGGCAGGGGAGGCAGTATTTTTAAGAAGTTATTTTTAAAAAAGTCACTTGAAATATAAAGGTTGTTAGACATGAAGAAAAATAACACTCATCTGTAATAATAATCATCTTTATGACCCTGAGGTTTCTTTATAATGTATAACCTATACTCTAATTCTGCCCATGTTAATGAGTCCTAAGATCTGAACTGACAACCTTGACTTTGGTTTTAAAATATATTTAAATTTTCTGCATTAAGCATTAAACTGAAAAAAAATTTTAAATGCATTAGAAGTACACAATGAGAACATAGCTAAAACAAAAATTGGAGCAGGAGAAAATGGGACAAAATATGATTGATTCCCATCAAAGTGAGCAAAGAAGTCAAGTCAACAGAGACAACATGAAAATAAAGGAAGCACAAAAGGAATTTTCAAAGCAGAAACTTTAAAGAAGATGCTTCAGAAAGCTGCTCGTGGAGAAGGAGCAGAGTGATAAATGCTGTAATAATGGTATCGTTTTCCGTCCTCCAGCCTCCTGTCTTTCAACGACCTTTCATGATTCTTATCACATCTACAGGCCCAATCTCACAACCCCTTCCTAGGTATCACAGGACTGACAGGAGCACAGCCCCTGCCACCTTACCACCTGCACAGATCGGGGCCTATGCCCTCTGAGACTCCTTACGATGCCTCGGAAGTGCCAAGGCCTTGCTATTCCAATGACTGCCAAGCACCAATCATGCCCTGTGAAACTAAATCATGTGAAACTAAACCCCAAATTCCTCAAGGAATGGGGTCAACCTATCAGTGAAAATAATAGCCCATTTGAGCGCTTCTTCTTTCTCTGACCGGAAGGCAAGCTCTCCAGAGTCCCCTGGGTATATTTCCTAAACACACTCTGAAAGCTCACACATGTGTGCTGTGATTTTTAGAGAGCAGAATCCTCCGCTTGGGGACTAGGACAACCTCTGCAGCCATGAAGAGTGACAGAAGTGGGAAAGATTCATGAGCGTGTTCTGGAGGTCTTTGCATAATTTAATGTTGTTTCTGTTTTCTAAAGCTTAGATAATTGCTTGTTAAAGACTTCAGCAAGTTTATAGAAATAGTGTTTGCTACATGGCAGTCACAGCGCCGCATAAACCTATTTTAGCAAATTTTCCAATAGTGCACCACACGCATCTGTGACTAAGGCAAAAATCAATGCTTATGGATTTAGCAGTGTAATCCTATCACTTGTTTTGTGAGATATGATTTGAAATGTAAAGTATGTTAAGACTTAAGTGAACTTGGAAGCATAGAGTCTCTGGAGTGTTTCTTAGTATCCTATTTATTATTGATCAGACTTTCTTTATTGTCTCTCTACTTACCCCAGTTATCCTTTCTCTCCTGCACCAATAGTCTTCAAATTATGTGTATCAGAACTAATAAATTATCCTCTGTTTGAACATTTAGTTCCTACTTTCAAAACAAGTGATATTGTATCATTCTCAGACCAAGAAGTAACCATGTGGCGAAGCCCATGAGGTCCTGAAACAAGTACTAGTAACATATTAGCTGAAATTTCTAAGCTTTACCAAAAAAAAAAAAAAAGAGAGAGAGAGAGCGAGAGAAAGAAAGAAAAAAGAAAGAAAAGTAGTGATTTCTCCTGTCACATACCTCAAAGTCAGTAAGTCAACTACTTCTAAGCAACCTTAAAACAACCCTAAGTCATTGTGTTTAGTATCACCAGAAAAAAACTAGTGTTATATTACAAATTTTTAGTCTAATTTTATCAAGATTTTAAAATCACATGCTTGCTCTGCTCTCATATGTTACTAGGAAAAAATATTTAAATGAAGTTTGAAATAAATAGCTATTCATTTGCTCACTAAATAAACATCTATTAGGGACTTTGGATGTGCCAGGTACTGGGCCGAAATCCCCAATTCTTATAATGCTTCCCTTGTAGTGGTTCATCATAATCTTTACTGGAAGCTCTTACTAATTAGAATTTCTGAAAGGCATGTTTCTTTCCAAATGTAAAAAGGTTGACTTTATTTATTTATTTAGTTTTGTTTCTGAAATGATCATCAGTCATAATAGCCTTAGGATATCATAAAAATAGCTACAGTTACACAGACTTTCATCAGTACTTTAATCTAGTCTGATTTGAGATAATATTCTGTCCAGTTTAGAAATGCATTTCCCATTAACAGATTATAACTTATCTGAGAATCTGATTCTTAGTCCCTATTTTGAAATTTGGTTACGCTGTCCTTTTACTATATCTTTCTGATATCAGCGATTCAAGTACAAATGCAGCTGGCTTGTTAGAACCATAATTCCCATCCCCATCAGCCTTTTTGGGAGGAAGAGCATGACCTACCAAAGAGAGTTAAACCAATCTCTATATAAAGTGCTAACCTTTGGGTGTCTATTAGCCAGGGGGCTTTTAAACATCAGCAAAAATGGTGAAAGAATAGATGCTTCCCTCTAAGGTAAGGCATGGAAGAAAGTCAATCAAAACACTTGGATCCTGATTCTGCATGTGAAAATAATCACTGGAAGAAGAGGCAGGAAGGGAGCCTGTACCCGTTAGTGGGTGCTCCCCTTCTTTGGAGGCCTGTGGATCTATTCAAAGCAAGGCTCTTGCTGAGAAGGAATCCCTCAGAATAATATGAATGCTATGGATAGTATCTGCTTATACATGCAGTCTGAGTCTTTTAAAAGTCATTTTGTCTTTAAAAAAGCAAATCCACAGAGTGACCTTCAGCTACTATTAATCCATCTAAATGTAGGGCGTGAATACAGAACACATCTGCCATCTGTCAGCTGAGAATTCCCCTGGCACCACCCGACCCCACTCCCCACAAAGTCCTCTTGGGACTTAGATAACTTAGGGAGAGACCTTTTTTTGCTGGCAAGGAGCGAGTGCATTTAGACTAATCATTAAAACCCATTACCTAACAAAGTGCATGTTCTAAGGAACACAGCGATACTTGCCAATGAATTAATCAGTGGAATAGACTATGAGAAGGTGAGATTAGCAGACTCAGAAAAAGATCAGAATGCATGGAGATGCCAAAGCCCTTTCGGTTGCTGTAAATCTTCACTCAATTAGAGGGATTTCTGTTAACATTTCAGAATTCTATCTGGATTTATTCTCTTTGTTGCTCTACACTGTGTTAGAGCTGGGACTTGAACAACTACCTACGTTTTCCTGGAGCTTGCTTGATGGGGAGAATAATTTATTTGAATAATTGATCATTCAATTAGTAAAGCAAATGTTGAACAGTTGGACAGTTCTTTTTATCAGAGTTGAATGGAAGTAATTGGCTGTAGTTCATTATAAAACAGAAAATTGAAAAGCGTGGCTTTAAAATAATATTAATAATATTAAACATATCCCCCCAAATAAGCCAGCTTACCTCCTCTTTTTGTCATTATTTGAATTTCTTTCCCCTCGTTGCCATTATATCCCAAAACACAATCAAACCACTGATTACGTTTCCTGAATATTACTGAACAGTGGTTTGCTTATCCCAGTTGTGTCAAATGTTAAGTAATTCTGCAAAACTGAGGCCTATAGGTGCAGAATATTAGTAGTTCATTGGCAAAAGAAAAGGCAGACCAAGAAGAGTTGTCAAGGGTCACAGGAGACAATTTATGGGTTGTACTGTCTTCACTCAATTTATAACAATAGATAAGAAGAAAATTCATGTTTGAATTTTTAAGAATGAAGTACAGGATGGATGTAGACTGCATTAGAGATAGTATTGGTGCTTTGTTTTAAAAGTAATTTGATAATATTTAATAAAAATAAAGACAATGCAGCTTATTTTTGTTTTAAGATAAGTTTAACTTCATGTCAAAGACTGTATTTTTGTTCAAAACGATTTACTCATAAATCACTTATCATAACAAAATACTTTGCAGAAGCTCTTGAACATTTCAAAAGGTTCTCTTATAAGTTAGAAGAAAAATAACTTAAAACCTATTTCATAGAAAATAAAAGATACTCTGTAAGGTCTGAGTTGATTGCTAGTTCTCATGCTGTTCCTGTTATAAACCAGCAAACATATAGATATAGCAGCACAGAATTTATACATCTACTACTTCACCTAGAATGTAAAAGCAATTTTTGTTAGGCTGGCTGGGGGCGTGGCTTCAGCTCGCCCACATGGTCAGGGCTCCATGGCCCCTGGCTTGGGGCATGGCTTCCATCAAGACAGGGAGGCCATACCAGCTGGCTAAGGGGCAGGGCACAGGGCAGCTTGCCCAGGAAAAGAACAGCCAATCAAGACGCTGGCAGACAAGCTCCAATGGATTGACAGATCCACCAGCCAATGTGAAAGATCAACCCCAT
The DNA here is from genome assembly GCA_004027875.1 of Aplodontia rufa. NCBI lineage: Eukaryota > Metazoa > Chordata > Mammalia > Rodentia > Aplodontiidae > Aplodontia > Aplodontia rufa. The sequence continues at coordinate 334,669 of PVKS010000023.1, forward strand.
CAACTCCTCCCAGTTAACCAATAAAACCAGCTGCCTGGTGAAGGTCCAGCACCATTTTCTCGAGTGCCATTCTGTCTGCAGGCCCGGTTTCCCCTGCCCAGTCACTTCCCATGCCCGCCAGCATTATGGCCACACAGGTGAAATTGGCCTGAGAGCAACAAATCCAAACATCTGTGCCTGAATTTACACTCATATCATTATTCTTTTTTCCTTATTTTTATAGTTTTAATATTGAGAAGCATCCTATTTTCCTTTAGTTTTTAATGTTGCATTACTTGCTTTTTAGAGTAGAAACTATAGCTCACCTTATAATGCTAAATTACAAAATGTAGAAGAAACATATTTCACTCAAAACAGATATTTGCATATATGTATAACAGACATTTGCATATATATATGTGTGTACATGCATACACTTATATTTGTATGTAAATACACACATATATCATATATATATTTCTCTGTAGTTATAGATAAAATGAAATTTTAAAATGTATTATTGAATCAAACATCTGTTCTATAGATGTTTACCTATAGTTTATTTGCTGTGTTCTAAAAATATATTGGGGACACTGAAGATATACCTCAGTGGTAAAGTGCTTGCCTAGCATTCATGAAGCCCTGGATTCAATTTCCACCACTACCTAAAAATTTAATAGTAAAAATATTTTGTTTGGCCTGGAGATATGGTTCAGTGTTACAGTGCTTGCCTAGTATGCTCAAGGACCTAGGTTTGATTCCCTGCCTCACACAAAAAAGAAATAATTTCCACAATAATATTAAATAGTGTGCTCCCTTATTTTATTCTTATATTTAAAGACACTTTCTCAAGAATCTTGTCATAAAGAATGTTGCTTTTCATTTTAAGATAGACACTTTGCTTTTAGAAAATTCTCCTAATCTTGTTTTCAATGGTTTTATTAACCAGTAGTGTTAAATGTTATCAAATACCTTTTTGTCTTAAATCAATTATATGGTATTTTGTTTTTCAGATTAGCATTTTTATTAGCATTTTCTTTATCACAATCATCTTCACATTTCTACTTTGATTTTTTCTTGTAGAAGGAATGTTGGCATATTTCTTAAAAATGATTTATTCTAAAATAATCCATTGTATTATCACCACATTTCTCAGTATGGAACGTGTATTTTTTTAAGAGAGGGATAGTGAGAGAGAGAGAGAGAAAGAATCAATTTTTATTTAGGTTTTCATGTGACTTTCTTTGCTCCAACACTTTGGTTTACTGGTGTTTGAACCCACACTCTCATGCATGCCAGGCAAGTGCCATAACCACTGAGCTCCAGCCACTGGAAAGTGTATTTTTATATGAAATAAAAAAATCTTTAGAGGTTGTACTTTGACATTCTTCCATATTCATTTTACCTAAGTTTTAAAATGCTTTCTTCAGTTATGCCCTTCATAAGCAATTTAATGCATTTTGTGGTAACTCAGTACTATTAATTATTCTTTTACTCTAGTCATTTATTAATTTAACTTTTTATTAGTTCATTTCCTCAAACGTTCATTGAGCATCTAGTACATGACTAGCCACTAGGAAAGGGGCGTAAAGAAAGATGACTATGATGAAATGCCTGCATCCCATATTCAGCATGTGCTATGATGTTGTTTTCTACATCAATTCAACTGTTGAACTTGACATGCTAACTTAGATAAATATTCAGTTTTCAGTTCAGTCTATTATATTATTCTTATTTAGCAACCATGTCATTTTAAACTTATGGTGAATTAGTAATACAGGTTTTTTTTCCTAAATTCTGTATTTATGTTAATATGTATTACATTTCCAATACTTTTCCATTTCCTTTGTCTCCTTGTGAAGGAGATTAAATGCACCAGTCTAGGCCACCCTTAAACCTGGGTTAGAGGACCTTCCATGCTGGGCCTCCTACTGTACACCATCCCCATCCTGGTTTTCCCCAATCTATGCCCCTCTTCACCTGCTTCCTGTTTCGGATTATGGTTGGGTAACCAGGAACCTGGAATTCTCTGCTCAATTGATTCTAACTTGCTTTTGAGTCCTCCATGGGCCATTTCCTCACGTCTGTCCTCCCAAGGATAAACTTTGCTGTCCAACTAGTATAAATAAATGCCTAGGTCTAGGAGTGTCCACCACAACTGTTTGCAGGAGTATGTCAGAGCTTGTGCACTGGACTGGGATTGTCATGCGTGACTGATAGGTTTGTGCGGTACTGCTCAGGGTAGTCCAGGCATCTGGGAGTGGAAGGACAATGAATCGGCTCTTCCTATGACCCAATGGAACTCAAAGCCCTTAAAGAATGATAATGTAGAACTTAGCTTATGGTAAATCCCTGGAAGGTGTATTTGTCAAAATTGGAGGATAATTAATATTTTATTTAGTAGATAGTTAGCTTGATTTATAACCTTGAAATATTTAGGCATATGCTACACAGTCTTCCATGGGCAATCTTGTCCTGAGCCCTGGAAATTATGGGGGAGAGGTCTGGGTTGAACTATTAATTCCCTTTCCTGAATTATTTTCCTAATTTATTTAAGAATGGTCCTTGAGGGCTGCAGCTTTGACATGCCCTTCCTGTTTTCTTAATGTCAGAGTGCCCAATTCCTGAGTTTGGTCTTGGGATTTAGAATTGCTTATAAAATACTTGCTGGGCTCATTCAGACTCATTCCTCAGATGCAAAGAAAGAATGGCAGTTGGAAGTCAACTGGAGGATCAGGTCTCAACTCCAGTGAATCAATTAGAGGTTGTCATCAAGCCAGGCCTCGTGGTACACACCTGTAATCACAATGCCTTGGGAGGCTGAGTCAGGAGGACAGCATGTTTGAGGCCAGCCTCATCAGCTTAGGGAGACCCTAATCATCGTAGTGTTAATTTTAAGAAAATCAAAAAGGGACATGACTCAGTGGTTAAACACCCCTGAGTTCAATCCTTGGTACAAAAAAAAAAAAGTCATCAAAACACTCCTTTATATTTGGAATTTTATGAAACAACTTACTGACTCCTACCTTCCTATCTTGAAACCTGACAGTTCAACAGAAGGGAGTCCATGAAAGCATGCCGCCCCTTCCCTCATTGGTGAAAAGACTCGTGTCTTTCACTCACTATCTGATATTCAAACAGCGACTTTTCATGCCTATAAATTAGATGTTCATTCACTTATTCATTTACTGTTTGTCCCGTGCCTGCCTTATGCCAGTCATTATGCTGGTGCTGAGGTACAGCAGGAAAACAAACTTAGCACATTTGAGAGCAATCAGATAAAACTCATGTTAACAAATCAATTGTGCCGTAATGCCAGGCAAAGATAAAGGCCACAAAAAGGCAGAAAGCAGTGAGTAAAGAGACAGGACAGGGTCAGGGAGGACTATTTGGGCAAGTGACAGCCGAGAGGGGTCCTGGGTGAATGGAGGGAAGGGAGTATTACAACTTACAGGAAGGACTTTGGCAGGTGTGAGAGGAATACCAACAATGTGGAAATGGTCTGAACAGAGTAGGAAATACAATGGGAAGTTAGTTGCAGGCAGGGTAGGCCACGGAAATGAAGCCATGACGGGGAGAGTCTGGCATGCGTCCATGTTTTTAAAAGTTGGTTCTGGTTGTTGGCGGGTAGTAGTGTTGAGGGGTTTTACAGGAAGGCATGAGAGGAGGCTATACTATTGTGCTAGTCTGAGACGGGAGCTCACAGTGACTTTGACTCTGTAGATAGCAGAGGATTCCATAGGAAATGATTGACGAGGGGGTACATTTGGTACTGGTCAGTTGTTAATCCTAACTGCAAAGCAGAGCAGGCAGAATCTGCTCCCCTGTTTTCTCCTGTGGTAGTGTAGCTGCCGGAGTTCTCTTTTGCATCAGAGTCAAGAGTCTGGTTTCACTTCTTACACCAACCTTTTCAGAAATTCAGATTGTATTCTTTTGTTACAGTTACATCCCCCGAGCACTAACAATGATTTGTATCTATGCTGTTCAGAAGAGAGCAAAAAGTTCTCTCCTGTATTCACAATCCACCAAGCACACATTAGCTGGGGCTTTATTTTACACATTATATTTTATATCCATTTCTATTGTAAGATGTCTCCAATCTAATTTTGAATGTGGAATATGTATTTTAATAAAAATGGAATATTAGCCAAACCAGGCTAAGCAAACTAAAAATCACAATGTTAAGTCCTATAAAATATTTTTTACTCTTGCAACTTTGTAGAATAAGAAAGCAAAAGGAAGGATTAAGAAATCTCTTTGGAATCAGCAATATCCAGTAGAATAACTCTTTCTTGCTTGAAAATTGCTTTCCTGTATGCGGGGTAAAGAGGGTGGACACTAGATATAACTGCTAAAATATCATGGAAACCATTGTATCTGCACTGGTGCTGGTGAGTTCACCTAATTTAGGTCTCAAATACATGGATGCCAAACACTTAGAAAGCAGCTGTTCTTCTAAATGTATTAAGCAATTTACTTTAGGTAATGTACCCTATAAAATTTTAATTTTGGATTAAATAAGCCATATCCTTCAGCATGCCTATTGCACCTTGATATTCAAAAAATGAAATATGGGCATATTTAGTGAATTTCTTCTCAGGATGCTCCACTGGAGAAGGGTCAATAGTTTCCTAATGAAAGTAGTCAATAGCAATTCCTCTTAGGAAGCTCAAAGAAATTAGCATTAAACAACAGACAAGGGTGTCTTGGGTTTTACCTAATTATGTGATAGGATTGTTACATGTTTTAGCAAATGGTTTCAGGAGGCATTGCATTGAAGAGGCAATTGATAGGAAACAGTGTAATTGTCCTGGCTCTTGTGCTAGTTGCAATTATAATCTAGAAACCAGAAAGACACGTAACTTGAAAACCTTTACTAAAATGCAGAACATGATCTGTATAAATAAATTGCCAAAGGCTAGTAAGGATTATTGCATTTTAATGTTATGATTTCGGATAGAACAGATGCTTTACTGGGTGAAAATTTGAATTAAATACTCATCTGATTTATGGCTTCTCAAGCGTTCTCTATGCTCTATGCGTGAGGTTTCAAGGTTGCTTCCTTTTGTGAAAAGCTATTTGTTGAACACATACACATATCTCTGGGATTCCTAGTTCTACATGTAATCTACGTAACAGTACTTTGAAGTTGGTAATAAATTATCCCCATTTATCAAATGAATGAAGGAGGCACAGAGAGGTTAAGTAACTTGTTCAACTTACACAGGTGCTAAATGGTGAATTCTTGCAGTGTTGTTAGATATAGAGACTTGACTCTGAATAAGCATGATATGTTGTATCTTCCTTATCTTTAGAGTCACCAAAGGGCTCGGTCTTTTTTAATTCTAATTTCAATCCCCTTTTGATTTCATCAACAGACAAAAAAAATCTTAAGTGTTTTTCTTTCTTTCTTATCATAACTACAGATTCCACTGATACTGAAGTGTATTGAAAGGTCTAACTTTACGCAAAGTGGGTTAACGACATTTTTAAAAGCAGTATGGATTTTTCACTTTTTACATTTCTTTGTTATTTTACGACATTGTTTCTGTCAAGATTTAACCGATGGGAAAATGTTACCAAATAGCATTAGGGTGAGGAACCTATTGTAGCTGGAGAAACACTGCCTAACTGAAATGTTACTGAAAACAGACAGGTTTTCGATCCATGTTTAAAGGCACTTCCCATTTAAAAGAAGGAAATTGGTCATAAATATTGAGCCAAGAAAGTTTATCTGTTTCCTCTATAGCATTTTAATAAATAAAAAGTGAAAAGAAAATCAATGCTTGCCTATTTTCTAATGCCAACTCTGGTTTATTTCATTGTCTAATTAACATTTGACATACTGTGTAGTGTCTCCGAGCACGCAGAATTCACTGGTGACCTGAAGCAATTCCACTGCTGTGATTTTTGTTAGATCTCTCAAACTAGTCAAAGTGTGTTGCCCAAACATCAAGGACTATTTTAATGTTCTATCAATTTTATTTGCATAGATGTTATTTGTCCATTTATGAATCTGCGAAGAATAATGTCAGCCAGATGAGAACGAACGCGTGTCCAAAGTTCCTGTTGCTGGTTTAACACAGCCAGTTCACTCTTTCTTATTCCTTTTTGCATGAAGAGTTGATACACATCTAGGAAATAATGCGTTGTCTCACTTTGTGCTTATTTTTCAACTACAATCATAGCCTTATTATGATTTGATTTAATAAACTCATTTCTTATTTTCCTTGAATTCTCTCCCATCTTGAAGCTCTGTTCAGGCTATTTACTGAACATGTCTTTAAGGTCTTTCCTACTATGTGCAAAGCTGAAGAAAAAGTCAATGTCAGTTTCACAATGGAGACTACAAACCACACCCTGAGTTAGACTATGGGAGCACAGAATGAGACTGATTAATACCATCCAAGAAATGAAGCAAATCCTCAAAAATAAGGCAATATTAAATGTAAGAATTCAAGGATAGGCGAGATTTTTCCACCTAGAATATGGGTAAACAGGCAAGGAATGAGGGTGCCTTAGATACAAGACATAAGGAATATTGTCACTCAAGAATTTTGCTCATTCCTTCAACACATGTTTATTCAATAGATGCTATGTTTTAGAAAGTGTTCTTATCATTTGCCATAATAACTTGATTGAGGAGCAAAACAGACTGAAGTTCTGTTCTGGTAGAGCCTGAATTTTAGTAAGTTAGAATTGATAATAAATAATATGGAAGTAAGTAAATTATCAGATGCTGTGTGGGGATGGTTAAAGGCAGGTAGAGTAAGAATAAATGAGAGTGGTGGACGGGGGAGAGAGGGTTACAATTTTATTAAGTTGACTAAAGATTGACGATGAGAAAAAAAACAAGAATTAATTAAGGTCAATAATTAGTTTAAAACAAAAAAATCAAAGTTCTATAGATGATCAGAGTGGGTTGGAAAGATGTTAGGATTAGCTGGAAAAGTGAACCTGAGCCATATTATTAAAAGGATTTTGAATACAAATTAAAGATGAAAGAATTTAATACCAGAGATAAAGGGGAAACATGAAAGAATTCTAGAAAAACAAAGACATAGACTGTGATTTCTTATTCTAAACAAGAATGGGTAGTAATTCAGGTGAAACTGGTGAGTATCCAATGCAAGTTGATAGGAAAGGGACAAGGGATAGAGTTTAGAAACTTTGAGACACTATCAACATGACTTAGGGCTGGAGCGGTGGCTCGGCGGTTACGGCCCTTGCCCGGCATGAGCAAGTACATGGGTTCAAAACCCAGCACCCACATACACAACTAAGTATCAGAGCAACAAAAGCCATGTGAAAAACTCAATAAAAATTGTGTGTGTGTGTGTGTGTGTGTGTGTGTGTGTCACCTCTCTCTCACTGTCCTTCTTTCTTAAAAAAAAACAAAACAATATGACTTGGAAATGGAATACTGTGATAGTCAGGGAGAGGGAAGAATTCAACTTGATTCCTAGGTTTCTAACTTTGTATGGTTAGAAATTACCTTGTATCTAGTAGGTGTGTAAATATACAGTCTTCTCTCACACCCTTCCTCCTTTCCATTGGGGACAGGTTGAATTAGGAAGCACTCTTTGTGAACTGTATGTGAAATTGTTCAACATGATGGCCACTTGCCCTTGACTGATGAAGGTCCACAGATTCAAAATTATGTATTAGGAAACTGAAATCAGGGAAAAAATTAAGACTACACAGAAGAGGCAATGGTGGAAAATCCAACTTTAAGGACCCAAACTATCTTCAAGCAAATGATCTCAAGAATTGAAATGTTAAATTTTGAATCTTTCCTTTTATTCAAGAAATAGCATTTTCCTCCCAACCTTTCAATGATTTTTCTTGGTAATTCTGTAAAATATAGTCATTGCTATATGGTTAAACATGCAAAAATCACAAATGATCCATCTAGTATCCTACTCATACTTCTGAACATTTAATATTTTTTCATTATGAAATATTATTATTCTGTTGATTTCTTTTCTCCCAGTTCATCTATAATTTGTTCAAAGGAACGATTGAAATAGAAAAACCACAAAAGTTTATTCTTCACTTTGTTTTAATGATCTTGAAAAATTTTGTTTTTTTCCCCCTTAAATACGTTCTCATGTCGCCTGAAGAATCTAGTAGAAAGATGTCTTCATATATCAAGGCATATACATACAGAAATGTGAGTTACTCCATGTTTCTAATTTCCCCTTACAGGACTATATATTTGAACAATTCAATATTTAAATAGAAGGTAATTCACTAAATAGTGAATTTCAATTTATCAGACAAAAGACAAAGAGCTCACAAGGTTAACATCAACCATGTACTGCTTCTTGGCTGGTTGACTTAAAGACTATTCTGTTGCATAAGGAGGAGCTATTTATGAATTACCTAAAGTTGTTATTCACAGTTGGAATAAAATTTCTATGGCTTTATTCAATGTTACTAAAATACAGGCCAATTGTGTTAGATATATGACCAAAGACACATGGTGGTTTCTTTTTTTTTAATTGGTTCTTTTTTTAGGTATATATGATATAAGGTTATACAATGACATAATTAGGAAGCATGGAGTTTAACTTGTTCTAATTCAGTCCTCAGTTTTCTCCTTCCCCTACCTTCCTCCCACTGCCTGTTCTTTTTGGATATACATGAGAATAGAATATACATTGACATAATTATAATAGCTTAGAGTATACCTTGTTTTAACTCAGTGCCCAGTATTTCCGCTACCTCTCCCTTCCTTCTATCTCTTGTTCCTTTAAGATATACTTGACAATAGGATAAACATTGACGTTTTTATAAAAGTCTGCAGTGTAACTTATTCTAATTCAGTCTCGAGTATTTCCCCACTCCCCATTCTCTTCCCTCCACTCTACTGATCTTTCTGTTATTTACCAAGAGTTTTTTTTAATTTAGTGACTTGTAGATATCCATGTTGATGAGATTCACTTTGATGTGTTCATATATGAACATAATAAAGTTAAGTCTGATTCATTCCACAATTTTTCCGTTTCTCATTCTTCCTTTGTTTCATTCGCCTTTTATCTATTTATTCCTTTGCTCTTCCTTATTTTTGGTTTGATGCCACATATCAGGAAGAACATTCAACCTTTGGCTTTTTGAGACTGGCTTATTTCACTTAGCATAATACTTTTCAGTTCCACCATTTGCTGGTGAATGAGAGAACTTTATTCTTTCTTGTGGCTGAGTAACACTCATAGCGTGTATACACCAAATTTTCTTTATCCATTCAACTGTTGAAGGGCACCTTGATTGGTTCCATAGCTTAGCTATTGTGAACTGTGCTTTTATGAATATTGATGTGGCTGTATCCTGGTACAATGTTAATTTTAGATCTTCTGGGTATGTACTGTGGAGTGGGACAGCTGGGTCTAATAGTGGGTCGATTCCTGTTTTTTTGAAGAATTTCCGTACTGTTTTCCAGAGTGATTGTACCCATTTGCAGTCCCACCAACAATATATAAGCATACCTTTTTCCTCACATCCTCACCAACATTTATTATTGTTCATATTCTTGATTAATGCCAGCCTCACTGGAGTGATATGAAATCTCAGTGCGGTTTTAATTTGCATTTCTCTAATTACTACAGATGAACATTTTTTCCTACATTTGTTGACCATTTGCATTTCTTCTTTTGAAGAGTGTTTTCAGTTCTTTTGCCCATTTATTTATTGGATTATTTATTTTCTTGTTTTTAAGGTTTGTTTAGTTCCTTGTATATCCTGGATATTAATGCCCTATCTGAGGTGCAGTTGGCGAAGATTTTTTTTCCATTCTGTTGTCTCTCTCTTCACTCTCTGGTTTCTGTTGCTACAAGGAAGCTTTATCTATCCTAAATAAGTACATTATTTAAATCTAGAGTAATGCCAAATACCTAGAGATAAGATGTCCAATTGTTTATTGATGAAGTTCCTGTAAATATTATTCAATTTAAAACTTTTAGGTCACTAAAGTACATCTTAAGTTTAATCAACATGCCTTTTCAAGCAATAAAAAATCGTAATATCAATACACTTGAAAAACCACCTCAGCACTCACTTATAAGGGCCACAGTAATCTGAGCTGGTAACAGTCACCTCACCTCACCTCAGATGCATATTTTCACCTTGAAAATAGTCCATTAGCTCAGTAGAAAATGAGTGAAAGAAGTTGTTAGAGTTGAGCCAGGTATGTTGGTGCATGTTTGTAATCCCAGGTATTTGAGAGGCTGAGGCAGGAAGAGGTCAAGTTGGAATCCTACTCAGGTGAGTTAACAAGACCCTGTCTCAAAATAAAAAGGGCTGTGGATGTGGTTCAGTAATACCTGGGCTCAATTCTCAGGAAATGAAGAAAGAAGAGAGTAAGGAAGAGAAAGGAAGGAAGGAAAGAAAATGGTAGTTTAGCTTAGTTATAGAAGTAAAATTAGTAAAACTTAAATTAGTATTGGAATCATACCTGTGCATCTTTATCTTGTAGACTCTGGAAAGGAAGTTTGAGGCAAAAGTACTTTCTTCTGGGCTGGAGCGGTGGCTCAGCGGTTTCGGCGCTTGCCTTGCAAGCACCAGGACCCGGGTTCAAACCCCAGCACCACGTACACAACTGAGTGTTGGAGCAACTAAGGCCATGTGAAAAACTAAATAAAGTTGTTTCTCCCTTTCTCTCTCTCACTGTCCCTCTCTCTTAAACAAAAAAAAAAAAAAGTACTTTCTTCTATCATCAGAAGAGATTTGATATTATTTTCCATTACCAGCCTGGGGGAGTCTATAGGGAGAATTCCTAAATTAATACCCTACCCACCAGCACCATAGCCCTAAAATGTCCCTTTGTTGCTGCAAGACTCCTTTCACAGTGGTTGTAAAGCTTTGTCGACAGTCCCAAACTCTATGGTCAGGCACATTGCACTGCTCTCTGCACAGCCACGTGAAGTCAAGTGGCCTTGGGAAACTGCCTTTATGTACTTACCTTTGGCTTACTCACGTATGTATGAGATACTTTCTTGAACTGAGCATCATATGGATTATGAGGGTAAGCAAATAAATACCATGTATGGGGCTTGCATGCAGTAGGCTATCAACAAAGTTCTTTTTCAGAAAGGAGTGCCTATTAAATGAATGACAAATGATGGATACTGACCATATCAACAAAGCAGGAATTGCGAACTGTTTAATGATGTCAGTTCTGTGTTAACCAAATCAAATTAGTTGACAAATATTAGGGATAACCCCCTGAGTACATCCCTTCTTTTCCTGTCAATCTCTAGTAACACTTGTTAAATGTTTATTAGAAAAACAAACATCAAAACCCTTGCCTTTGAACATTCTGTTCCCAAGAATACGCCTCTTCTATTTATAATTGAGATTTCAGGTAAATAATTCTAAGGGAAAAAGTCAGATATTCTGTGATTAATATCCCAGCTTGACTCTTTTAGAAATTTGTCTGAATTAGTAAATTAGTAATTAGAAAAGCAGCCATCAATTGGAACAACTGTTTCTTAAAACTAGAGAATGTGCTGTTATAGGCATTTGAAACACCCATAGATACCCACATGGGATGCTAAAGTCAGAGCTTACACAAACTGCCCATCAGCTTCCCATCTTCAGCAAGATTAACCTTTGAAAAGATGAGTTATAGCAGCTATTTTCTGTTTCAGACATTCAGGCAACCTTATCAACCCTTTCAAAGAAAGTACTGGAGTTGACGGACCTCCAGTAGGCAATCATTCTGTAAAGCTCTGTCCTTTTATATTTCCTGTTGAAAGGCAGTGCTTGTAAATGGTGTTATTAAATGGTGTATTTTTAATGAGGTTTGACTATTTCATATTCTAAGGGTTGCCTTCGTGGGATCCTTACAGGTGCATTAACATAGCATTCATAAGGCAGAATAGAAATCTGCTCCTTGTTATCTGGCCACGCAAGAGTGTGTCGTATTAGAGTCCCTGAACTACAGGTAAAATTGCTTCAAAAGCCACACACAGAGTTTGTCATAATGAAACAAACTTTCTGTGTCCCTGATAGGCACCAGGAAATTTTAGGAAGTTCCATTAGCCTTCCATGCAGTGTCAGCACCTCAGCAGAATGAGCCGTGTGCCCTCTGTGTCACTTTGCTGTTAAATATTGGTGACAGCATCATGGGCTGAGACAGAGTGCTTGGATCAAATATGATCGACTCATTTATGCAGAGAAGGTCCCAAAGACCTGATGCAATAATACCACTTTGTAAGTTCTCCACCCTGAATTCTCTAAATGCCACATCAATATAGGTACAGATAATATATGCAATCCAGATTCATAACCATTTAGCCTGTCGAGGTTCATCACTGTGGATGCTATTTTTCCCCCTCTTCCCTGCCCAGCCAGGGTGTGGTAAAGCGGGAAGCATAAGTAATTCAACATCCTTTCAGCTTGCCTAACCACCTCAGGACCATGCTAAGTCTATGATAACCAGACAATGTAAAAACAGAGGCTGAAATAAAACCATAGCTTTCCTTCTACAGACTGCTTGCCCATTAAGAAAATGAATGGCCACTTAGAACTGCATACTCTTTTGAATTACATGCTCTTTTGTACAACCCAGTGATTATTTTATTCGTATGATCATTCATGTAGTGCTTTTCTTGCAGCTTCTTTGTCTTACTATGATAAAATGTAAAACTATATGCCATAATTGCCTGGAGTCACCCACAATGGGTGGTTGTAGTTTGCTACTTTGGCAACTCCTGAAGAATGAAAAGCACAAATCAAGCTGCCAAGTATAAGTGAGCAAGAGAAGGTTAACAGAACAAAACGGCAATTAGCTGAAAATGAGTACAAATAAACGTACCTTTTCATGGAGGCCCTGGAGTATTCCCTAACTTTGCTTGCAAAAGCCAGTAATGGGAAACCAGGTCATAAGTACCCACAGTGGCCAGGAATGGGCAGCCTTTGTTTGGTAGCATGTTGCTGAAGAAGAATTCTGTGAGTGCCAAAAATCACATGTCCAGACAATGCGGCCTCAAGTGTCAAATCTGTGGCAGAAGCACATGCGAGCTTCCTCTCCAGCACTGATACAAGTATAAAATGACCACATGGGAAATTTTACATTTTCTAATAACAGCATTAAAAAAAAGAAACAAGTGAAATTAATTTTAGCAATATAACTATATAACCCAACATATCAAAAATATTTTCATTTTAAAATACATCCTACATTAAAACATATTTTTTTAAGAGAGAAGGACAGTGAGAGAGAGAGAGAGAGAGAGAGAGAGGGAGAATTAATTTTATTGAGTTTCTCACATGGCTTTCATTGCTGTGACACTTGGTTGTGTATGTGGGTGCTGAGGTTTGAACCCGTGTACTTGCGCATGCCAGGCAAGCGTCATAACCACTGAGCCAGCGCTCCAGCCCATTAAAACATTATTAATGAGATATTTTACCTGTGTGCTACGTCTTTGAAATTTCATATGTATTTTATACTTACACCACTTCTCAGTTTGGACTACCATTTTCCCCTTGGCCAATAGTCACATGTAGCCCGTGGTTAATGTAGTGGAGTGCCCAGCTCTAGAGCTAACTTGTGTTGAGAAGAAATTTCTTTCTAGTCCTAAAACTGTTTTCTACATTCTCTTGTAGACAGTGAATTAACACATGGCAAAGTTATTCTGGAAACCCACAAGATGAAAGAATAATTTTGGAAATAGTTTTAATACTTGCATGCTTACAAAAGAACCTTCTTTAGGCTTATGATTTCAAATATTCTTCCTCTGTAATATCTTTCTTGTCATTTTCTGATATTTTACCTAATTCTATAGTTGAAACTTCTTGTGTTAATTTTTCTTAGATCTGTGTACTCTAATTTGGTAGCCCTAACTGCTACCTGCACTGGATCTTTGAGGAATTCAAACACAGCAAGTATGACTGAGCACTTGTTAATTTTATTTAATTTAAACCTGATACTGAATTTAGCTATTGAGAAATTTCTAAGTACATTTGGAACATTAAGGCAGAGGGATCTACTTTCTGAACTATATATTTTATGAAACTCAATTTCAAATCAGGCCTTTCCAGTAAACAATTAGTTCCCAAATTGAGACTGCTAAATATATGTGTGTATGTGTGTATATCACAGTGTAATTTACATATGTAATACATATATAATTACACATATATGTATGTAATTTACATATCACTGTGTACTGGATTTTGCAGCGTTGGTACAAGAGAAATAATGTAAAATATCTCATTAATATATGTTTATGCTAAATGTATGTTATAATGATATTTTGTTTTATTTAGTTAAAATGTCATTAAAATAATTTCACTTTTTTTGGGCTAGAGTGGTGGCTTGGCGGTTATGGTGCTTGCCCAGCATGCTCAAGTACATGGGTTCAAACCCCAGCACCCATGTACACAACAACTAAGTGTCAAAGCAACAAAAACCATGTGAAAAATTCAATAAAAATTGATTCTCATTCTCTCTCTCTCTCTCTCTATACTTCTGTCTTTAAAAAAATAATTTGACTTTTTTATTTTACTTTTTTTTAATGTGATGATTAGAAAAATTTAAACCCATATGCTGTTTGGATTATATTATGTATTAGACAGTTCAGGCTCAGGTCCTTATTCTCACCTGGCTTGGGAATGTCTTAAACCTTGGATTAGATAGTAATGGCAGAGAACACATTCCTAATACCTCTACAGGCGGCCCCTTGAGAATGACAGAGTTTAATGAAGGGCATCATAAATAAACAACTGCCCTCAGAGCTTGCCCACCTTTCAGTGTATTGCTCTGCAGAATGTTTTTGTGTTTTTTTTTCTGGCTTTTTATTTTTATTTGCAGTTTAAAGTGAATTCATAATTTCTCCCAATGCCACAATGGGACCTGAAATGTAGTAGTAAGCCTATATTTTGTAGCATTTTGAAATTAATAGTTCAAAAAAGTTATTTTTAAAGCACCAATTATTTTACTTAGATTCTGTGGGTGGAGGGAAAGAACATAAACTATTAGCTTATTGAATTTGCTCTTTGAAATACCTCAGTGTTCAATTGAACTGCTCATTCATGATATATTATAATTTCGTACATCGCAGATAACTAGATTTCATGTTATTTTAGACGTCGAAATGTTTTTAAATCATGAAAGGGGTATTCATATACTATGCTAACAGGCTGTCAGCACACTAGAGGCTAATTTAGACTGCCTGGGTTACGCTCCCATCCTGCAATGCTCCTGCAGTGAAAGCATCTATTCACAGCACCTTATCTGTCTTTCATCAGAAGGAATTTGTCAGCGTTGCTAGGAAAGATAATGTAAAATAATTTCCCAAAGATGCTTTCTTGTTGCATTGCTAACACACGCTATAAACTTCCCCTTAGAATCTGATCAATTCACAAAGGGCTTTTTCAGCACCTACTATGGAGTAAGGAGTGTATACATATAATCCATTTCCTTGAAACAATGAAAAATCACAGTAATCTATGTGAAAAATTCAATCATCAAAGCCAAGAAAGGTAATAATAATAATTATATAATAAATAATGGCATTCAAAAGTTTGGATACACTATTCTTAGTGTATTCCTGTTTTCTAGGAAACCAATAAGGCTTGAGAGAAGAGATGATCACACTTTAGAGGCTAAGAGCGGAATATTTAAAACATACAACATTTAGAATATGCACATGGAGTAGCAATGAAGTCTAGTGCTGAAAAGGACTGGAGAAGAAATAAGAAGACTAAGAGTCTAGAGCTGACCCACCGTTGACAGTGGTAGGATTGGGGGATATGGTATTAAGTTTTCTGAGCCTTGATCTCATTATATATAAACTGTGGATTAACCATCTCTGCTCTGTGATCTGTGAGTGAAGATGAAATGAGATAGAGTTGTGAAGGGTTTTTCTGAACTTCAAATGATTATTCAAATTTAGGACATTATTACAAATCTAACCCTCTCATTCCTTGTAAGGATTTTAATGTCCCTTTGCTTTCATTAGCTGCCTCTAGACTTAATATCATTGCAAATTATATTTGGGCACAAATAGAAAGG
This sequence comes from Aplodontia rufa, assembly GCA_004027875.1. NCBI lineage: Eukaryota > Metazoa > Chordata > Mammalia > Rodentia > Aplodontiidae > Aplodontia > Aplodontia rufa. Next base: position 350,666 of record PVKS010000023.1, read on the forward strand.
TTTTAGTGGTATAAACTCCACAAAAGAAAAAGTAATGTTATTTTTAAAAAAAAAAAAACCTCAATATTTAGCTCTGCTCTTATGGGAAAAGCAAGTAGATTAACAATTAAAAAAAGAAGTAAAATACAGTGTTAGGTTTGATTGGACTTAATCAGGACTCTAATGGCTGTAATCTTGAAACACTGCCTTTGGAAAATTATTTTGCACTTAGGTTTGCTGCTGGCATATTATGTAAAAGTCATTGTACCAAGAACTTTTTTAAATTTTTAAATTTTTTGGGAAAATTTTAGGGATCTAACCCAGGGTCTCTTGCATATTACCAAACCAGGGCTCTTTTGCCCACAGTATGCCAAGCATTGAAACAAATTTTGCAAAAGAGAGTATTCTCAATGCAGCCAAGCATGGAGGGGGAGATCCAAGTCTCAAATCTGCCTTCCTTTGGACCCAGTTTAAAGGTATTTATGGGATAGAGAAGCAAGGTACCAAGGTGCCTTAAGTACAGGGAAAGGTAATTGGAGGTTAAGTCATCAGTGGTCTCTGCAGATGTCATCCAAATTCATGGCAGTTCATGGAACTCATATGGAGGTAATAGCATGGTCTGAGGGTGAAAATTCCAACCTCCTGATGTCAAAAGGTCACCTATAGGACACTTACTCAGCCCTAGATCAGTAGTCTCATCAAAAACAGCCTTGGAGTCTCTGAAAATTAATGTAGACAACAGTTATGGGCAAGTTTTGGAGACTTGAGGTCTTGTTCTTTTGATGACTCTCAGGCCCTGGAGCAATGATTCTTAGCTGCACAAGAAACATATTTACCATTGTAAGCCCTCCTGTTGGTAAAAGCCCAGCAGGGTGGAGTAAGGGCTAGATTTTTATGCACATGCTAAGCAACAGTCTATCCCTGAGCACACTGAGTAACAACTTGTTACATGTTTTCTTTTCTTTCTTTTTCTTAAAGAGAGAGAAGGACAGTGAGAGAGAGAAAGAGTGAATCAATTTTATTTAATTTTTCATGTAGCTTTCATTGGTCCAACACTTAGTTGTGTATGTGGTGCTAGGGTTCAAACCCTCATCCTCATGCATGCCAGGCAAGGACCGTAACTGCTGAGCCACCGCTCCAGCCCCTTGTTACATGTACTAATGAACTTTATGACTAGACTAGATTTAACATATTATTCAAGTAAGAGATTTTGGCATATGAAGCAATTTCTCAGTCTTAGGAGGGGTCCAAGAAAGCAATGGGGACTTTAATTTGTTCTTTTTGTTATTGTTGAATGTGCAAGGTAGAGTTCCTGGAGAAGTTTATGGTAAAGGTTATAATGACTCATCTCAGAATAAATTTTGGATGAGACTTAATTTGCAGTTAAATAGTGTTTCAGCATCACATATATTTTATTAATAGCAAATAATGTTTGCCCTGTTCATGACTTCACTTCCTAGTCACAAGTGTGCACCTTTCTCTCTTAAAAGGCAATTCTAGGCCTTTTGTGACAGGACCAGATAGTGAACTGGCATTACCTTTGCTCCCGGATATTCCACAAGCCAAATTTAATTTCACTTCAAATGAAAGAAAAATGTATTTTATCTTATAATTTGAGCTTAAAAAAAAAAAAAAACCTTCCTTCTCAGAAAATTCTTTAGAGCAGAGAAATCCTTAGAGAAAAATCATTTGGTATAGGGCAGCTAAATCCTGGATAACAAGAGAAATATTACCTTGTAGATGGATGTCTGTGCTAAGCTCTCTGGAAATTATCAGTCATCCAGAGAGCCTGACTCTTATTACTGACTTACCTTTTATGTTATTTATTCTTAATAATATTTAAAATGTATTGATATTTAGGGCATGTCTAGTTTTAGCTCTATGTGGATTAGAAATTGATCTGTGTTGGAAAACAGAAATAATGATCAGTTGACATTTTAGAATACATTTGAGTGTTGAAAAGAACACTTTTGAAAGGGTACAAGCCATAGAAATAACATTATGAAATAAAGTTTCAAAGAGCTTTATGGAATATAATTTTTAATGAGGATGTCTTTTTATATAAAGAAGGAGAGACCGTGAGAGAGAGAAAGAGAGAATCAATTTTATTTGGTTTTTCATGTGGCTTTCATTGCTGCAACACATTGTGTATGTGGTGCTGGAGTTCGAACCTTTGTCCTAGCACATGCCAGGCAAGTGCTGTAACTTCAAGCCACCACAACAGCCCCTGAAGATGTCATGTTAAGAGCAAAGTAGGGTACATTCTCTGTTAGAAAATTTAGAATAACATTTTACTTAAACTGTTTCTGTTTCACTTTTGTTATGTTTATGCCATCCTGAGCTTGATAAGGAATTGAGAATGTTTAGACAAATACAGAACCACACTAAGAAAAATCATTGAGGAATTTTGTAGGGCAGGAAACTCACCAAGGCACCGAAGAGAATGGATTGATTACAATTGTGTTCAGAGTGTGCTCCATGCCAGGGTACTGGTGTAGATACCTTCCATGAAGAACCTCATTTAATCCTCACCATTAAACTTAGTAAAAACATCTCACAGATAAAAAGAAGGAAGAAGATGAAAGAAATTAAATCACATGTCCTTAATTACAGAGTTAAAGAGGAATCCACATTTGAATTCTGTCTGCTGACCTTGGAGCCTAGTCTGTGGGTCACTGAGCTTCCCTGTTTTTTTCTATAAAATCAGCTTGTGGAGTTATATATACCTTTTACAGGGCACCAAAATGTGGTTCTAAGAGTTAGCAGCCAAACCAAAGCTATAATCACAATCATAGTGTGAACAGGATAACAATAACAGTCATTCTCAGAATAAAGTAGAATGCCTTATAGACCTTATTTGAAATTATCTCATTGCATCATAAACAAATTTCCCCTTTATACACTGATAGGTTCTAAGATCCCCATAAGGTACCTGATTAGCAACCACTAATAATAAAATAGAGCAATTTTCTTAACACACTTAAGAAAAGGTTACGTGAATGTGGTCTCTCAAAATAGCTTGTACTATACTCGTCCTCTTCTTGTGATGATAGGAGATGATGTATCAATGTGATGAAATAAACTGAGGTGAAGGACACAGGCATTGTGAGGTCATGTCATGTTTATGTCTCACTTGAACACAAGAACTGTGACACTACAACACTCGACCTGATAACCAAAGAGACTACCAAGTGACCAACAGGCAGAAAGGCTATGCTTTGTGGATATGGTGGACAAAGAGATGATTCACACCCCTGCCTGGAAAGAGAAGGTGATGCGAGATTTCATCCTTCTACTGACAACAGTGTGAAGTTTAAAACTTATGAATCATTTACTTCTAGAATCTTCTGTGTAATATTTTCAGACCACAGTTCACTGTGGGTACCCCAGACTGTGGAAAATGAAAACCACAGGTTAGGGATCTATTGTATTGGATCATAATATAAATGTAATCATGTCCCCACATCCATAATATACCTGTTCCTCTGAACATCACCAATTGAGTACAATTTTGGTGTATCAAAACAAGGGCTCCTCTTCACTAGCTCCAGAAATAACATTATGATTTGTGGAGCTGTTGATGGTGGCCCATGTCTGCACTAGGAGAACATAGTCATGATTGGCTAGCTCAGCTTGTGGCCAACACTTTAGCCTCCACACTGGGTATTTGGGTTGTTCAGGTCAGAGGGAGCTTCAGAAAATTCCATATCATGGTTGAGAGTAGAAGCAGGAAGGACTAGGAATTATTGAGATGGTTGATCTTGAACATATAGTCAAGTGGCAAATCTTAATATTTGATAAATACAAATGTCAAAATGTGTCAAATTGTCATCCTAATACTTTGTCTAAGGAACTTGCCCAGCATGGTTCAACTGCTATTTTTTTTAAAGAGAGAGGGACAACGTGAGAGAGAATCAATTTTATTTAGTTTTTCACGTGATTTTCGTTGCTCTGACACTTAGTTGTGTACGGGGTGCTGGTGTTCAAATCGGCATTCTCACGCGTACCAAGCAAACGTGGTAACCACTAGGCCACCACTCCAGCCCTCAAATGCTGTATTATAGTTGCTTCCCCAGAAGACTGAAATTCAATGTGTAAGTGTAGTAGGCCAATCAAATCACAGCTGGGGCTGAAGCTGCTCTGTCTTTTGAAGGAGAAGTGACCAGGACCACGTTTGAATTTGCATCCCCATAGGAGGTCTTAAGGGAGTTTCCCTTGGGTGTCACCAGGAAATGTGTGGCTTTTACTCCACCAAAGAAGAGGAGCAGCAGTGGAGTACTTTTTTGTAACTAACAGTGATACCTTGGCATCATTTCAGAAGGGGAGTTATATCAAAGAACTTTTCTCCCCCCTCTCCCTTTGTATAGTGCATGTTAATCACTATCCAAACACACAGCTGTTGATTTAATTTGGATATTAATTTACTTATAGTTTAAGTTTGCCACTTAAATTGAAGTATTGTCACTGAGGCAACAATGCTAAAATATCTTGTTATAAATGACCTTTGAGTGGCAAAAGCACCATTTATTTTGCCAAATAATTAATCTGATGTTCAATGAATCTCCTACTGCCCACGATGCCTGCAATTCTCAGATGCAACATTTTATACTCACAGACACTTGATTTAATGGTGCGTTAGCTACTTGATCACTAACAAATGATTCCATAGCCAAACAGGACCAGTGTGATTTGTGTCTGGTTTGTGTAATGGTAAACCTGTGGTGCCAGCTGTCTGCCAGAAACTCTCCCTAAAAGCTCACATACAATGGGCAATAATCAGTTCATTAAAAAATAAAACAGCCAAGAACCATTATGGTGATTGAAAACACTTGCTAAGGCAAGTGTTTTCGTAGCCCTTCCACCAGCTGGCTGAAGTTTAGCTGGACTAGGATTTCCCTAGGTGACCTTTATGTAAGCTACAGTGTGAACAACGCCCCCTGGAGTTGTGTTATCTGATATCTCTGCCTTTTGTATAATCCACAATTTTTACCATTTGCAGCATATCTTATTACTATTTAATACATGTTTGTGGCCTATTTGCCTATAACGTCTGTCATAAGTTGTTTTATTGTGATTCTATCAAGTCTTAGAGGACTTCTGGCATAGGAAAAGTAATTTTTAAATTTGTTCATTGACTTAAATAAAAATGCAAATATATTTTGAAAGCCAAATACTTTAGTGTTTATGTTTAAAGAAGTAAAAACCTTTCAAAAATCTTATTCATATCATAGGTCAGCTCAGTCATGAAATTGTAGTAGTTAGGAATCTTCAGGATACAAATGAAAAAAGCCTAAGTCAAAGGGAAAAAAATCAATTTATTGGTTCAGGTAAAGGAAAATTCTAGAGTTAGACCCATCTGGCATCAGTTACAGTCAGGTCCATTGACCTAAATGACAACCCAAATGCATTCTCTCCACTTTGCTCTGCACTGTCTTCCTGTTGCTTCACACAACAGCTCTTCCTGTCCCGCATTAAGAAGGCCCCTAACGTACCCACTAACACC